>JAHHZJ010007610.1:0-10803 GCA_021437245.1 Aegilops speltoides | reverse complement strand
AGTTGGGAAAGAGTTTCAAGAGAAGATTCACGAACCCCAACTTTCGGGAATGGAACCAAATTTTATTTGGGATGCGAGCGAAATGTTTGATTTTTTTGAAAAGGTTTTCAAAGTAAAGTAAATTTTTCTTTTAATTGAATCCTTATATGGTTAAACCCAAGAAAATGGTTCTTGGTCCTTGAACTTTAATAATTGAAAAAAGATGCAAAGTTAATAATGATAGTCAACTTATTTGTGTTGCCGTTAGGTCATATTGTAAAGCATGAAGAAACTCCATCGATGGGATTTGGAATCACTTGATTATGAATCACTTGATGCTTTTAACCGTGCCTTTGGGCAAGATGACTAAAACTCCGTTCTCAACAATGGAAAACTTGTTATTGGAAATAATACATCCGATGTATGCGATCCAATGAGTGTTGATGCTCGTGGAAGTATCTATTTTCACCTTCAAAGATGATTTGAGCAGATATGGGTATATCTACTTGATGAAACTGTCAAATAGTTGAAAGTTCAAAGAATTTCGAGTGAAGTGGAAAATCATCGTGACAAGAAAATAAAGTTTCCGATCCGATCGTGGAGATGAATATTTGAGTTACGAGTTTGGTCTTCAATTAAAACAATGTGGAATAGTTTCACAAATTCATGCCACCGAACACCACATCATAATGGTGTGTCCGAACGTCATAACGATTTTATTGGATATAGTACAATCTATGATGTTTCTTACCGATTTACAATATCGTTTTGGGATCATGCATTAGAGACATGCATTCACGCTAAATAGGGCACCATCTAAACTGCTGAGACGACACTATATGAACTGTGGTTTAGCAAGAAACCAAAGTTGTCGTTTCTTAAAGTTTGGGCTGCGATGCTTATGTGAAAAGTTTCATCCCGATAAGCTCGAACCCAAATCGGAGAAGTGTCTTCATAGAATACCCAAAGGAAATGTGGGTACACCTTCTATCACAGATCCAAGGCAAAACATTCGTTTAATAAATGGATCCTTTCTAGAGAAGGAGTTTCTCTCAAAGAAGTGAGTGGAGGAAAGTAGAACTTGATGAGGTAATTGTACCTTCCCTTATTGAAAGTAGTTCATCACGTAAACTGTCCTCGTGACTACTACACCAATTAGTGAGGAAGCTAATGATGATGATCATGTAACTTCATGATCAAGTTACTACCGAATCAGGGTAAACCAGATGAGATCCGCACCAAGTGGTACGGTAATCCTTCGAAGTCATGTAACTAGACCATGATGAACCTACTAACTATGAAGAAGCGATGGTGAGCCCAGATTCAAAATGGCTTGAGGCATGAAACTGAGATGGGATCCATGTATGAAACAAAGTGTGGATTTGGTTGACTTGCCGAGGGTAGGCAAGCAATAGAAAACAAGTGGATCTTCAAGAAGAAGACCGACGACCGACGTAGTTACTATCTTATAAAGCTCGACTTGTCGCAAAAGGTTTTCACAAGTTCAAGGGATTGACTACGATGAGACCTTCTCACCAGAGCGATGCTTAAGTCCGTCTCGAATCATGTTAGCAATTGCCGCATTTTATGATTATGAAATTTGGCAAATGGATGTAAAGACGCATTCTGAATGGATTTGAAGAAGAGTTGTATATGATGCAACCGTAAGGTTTTATCGATCCAAAGGAGCTAACAAAGTGTGCAAGCTCCAAGATCCATTTATGGACGGTGCAAGCATCTCGAGTTGAATAAACGCTTTGATAGTGTGATCAAAGATTTGGTTTGATGCACTTTGGAGAAGCCTGATTTACAAGAAAGTGAGTGGGAGCACTACAGATTTCGATAAGTATATGTATGACATATTGTGGATCGGAAATAATGTAGAATTATTCTGCAAAGCATAAAGAGTGTTTGAAAGGAGTTTTTCAAAGAAAGACCTCGTAAAGCTACTTACATATTGAGCATCAAGATCTATAGAGATAGATCAAGATGCTTGATAAGTTTTTTCAATGAGTACATACCTTGACAAGATTTTGAAGTAATTCAAAATGAAATCAAAGAAAGAGTTCTTGCTCGTGTTACAAGGTGTGAAATTGAGTAAGACTCAAAACCCGACCACGCAGAAGATAGAAAGAGAATGAAAGTCATTCACTATGCCTTGGCCATAGGTTCTATAAAGTATGCCATGCTTGTACGATCTATTGTATACCCCTGACCAGTTTGCAGGATACAATAGTGATCTAGGAGTAGATCATCGGACAGGGTCAAAATTATCCTTAGTGGAATAAGGATATGTTTCTCGATTATGGAAGTGAAAAAGGTTGTCGAAAGGGTTACGCGATGCAAGTTTTGACACCGATCGATGACTCTAAGTCTCGATCTAGATACATATTGAAAGTGGGAGCAATTAGCTAGAGTAGCTCTGCGAGCATTGTAGACATAGAAAATTGCAAAATACATAACGGATCTGAATTTGAAAGACCGTGACTAAAACTCTCTCACAAGCAAAACATGATCACACCTTAGTACTTTGGGTGTTAATCACATAGCGATGTGAACTAGATTATGAATCTAGTAAACCCTTTGGGTGTTGGTCACATGGCGATGTGAACTATGGGTGTTAATCACATGATGATGTGAACTATCAATGTTAATCACATGGTGATGTGATCTAGATTATTGACTCTAGTGCAAGTGGGAGATCAAGGAAATATGCCCTAGAGGCAATAATAAAGTTATTATTTATTTCCTTATTTCATGATAAATGTTTATCATTCATGCTAGAATTGTATTAACGGAAACATGATACATGTGTGAATGCATAGACAAAACAATATGTCACTAGTATGCCTCTACTAGACTAGCTTGTTAATCAAAGATGGTTATGTTTCACCATGAACAAAGAGTTGTTATTTGATTAACAAGGTCACATCATTAGTAGAATGATCTGATTGACATGACCCATTCCATTAGCTTAGCACACGATCGCTTAGTATGTTGCTACTGCTTTTATCCATGACATATACATGTTCCCGTAACTATGAGATTATGCAACCCTGCTACGGAGGAACACTTTGGTGCTACCAAACGTCACAACGAATCGGGTGATTATAAAGGAGTACTACAGTGTCTCCAAAGGCGATGTTGGGTTGGCGATTTCGAGATTAGGTTTTGTCACTCCGATTGTCTGAGAGGTATCTCTCGGCCCTCTCTGTAATCACATCATAAGCCTTGCAAGCACTACAACTAATGAGTTAGTTGTAGATGATGTATTACTGAACGAGTAAAGAGACTTGCGGTAACGAGATTGAACTAGGTATTGATACCGACGATCGAATCTCGCAAGTAACATACCGATGACAAAGGGAACAACGATGTTGTTATGCGGTCGACCGATAAAGATCTTCAGAGAATATGTAGGAACCAATATGGGCATCCAGGTCCCGCTGTTGGTTATTGACCGTGAATAGTTCTAGGTCATGTCTACATTGTTCTCGAACCGTAGGGTCCGCACGCTTAAGGTTTCTGGCGATGCTTATTATGAGTTTATGTATTTTGATGTACCAAGGAGTTCGAGTCCCGGATGTGATCACGGACATGACGAGGAGTCTCGAAATGGTCGAGACATAAAGATTGATATATTGAAGCCTATGTTTGAGTTCGAATGGTTCCGTAAACGGAATTTATCGAGTACCGGAGGTTACGGAACCCCCGGAGGTAAATGGGCCTCGATGGGCCTTAGTGGAAAGGAGAAGGGGCCAGCCCTAGTGGGGCCTCCCCTTCCCTAGTCCTACTAGGACTAGGAGAAGGGGCCCCCTCTCTCTCTTCCCTCCTGGAATCCTAGTCCAACTAGGATTGGGGGAATCCACTCCTGAGGGAGTAGGACTCGCTGCACCTCCTCTGGTCACGGCCTCCTCCTTGCTCCTTTATATACGGGCAGGGCACCTTGGAACACACAAGTTGATCTAGATCGTTCCTTAGCCGGCGTGCCCCTCCACCATATTCCACTCGGTTATACGTCAGCTTAGGCGGCCTGCCGGTGAAACATCAAGATCGTCACCACGCCGTCAGGTCGACGGAACTCCCCTCGACACTCGGCTGGATCGAGTACGAGGGACGCCATCGAGCTGTACGGTGTCAAGAACTCGGGCGCCGGAGTAACGCGCGGATCGGTCGGATCGCGAGGAGAACGTACGACTACTTCCTCTACGCCAGATCGCTCCGCCGGTCTACAGGGTATGTGGACAACACTTCCTCTCGTGCTATGCATCACCATGATCTTTGTGCGTAGGAAATTTTTGAAATTACTACGCTCCCCAACAGGTAGCCGTGATGGTCTCTTCTGGGCGAGTCCGGAAGTGAACACGTTTCGTGTTATGTTTGACGAAGTAGGTGTTCGGATCACCTCTTGATCATTGCTAGCTTCAGCATGCCCGCTTGTTTCTTTCTCGCCTCATTTATTGGTTAGCCACCATACTTGCTTAGTCGCGCGCAACCTCACCACTTTACCTTCCTTTCCCATTAAGCTTGCTAGTCTTGATACCCATGGTAATGGGATTGTCTGAGTCCTCGTGTCACCGTGATACTTCCAAAACCAGTTTGTGTGCCTATGTTACGAAAGTGGATGAACCAAGCTCAAGGAGGAGCTTGATGAAGATCTTGCGCCTTTGTGTTGTTTCTGCTCTAGTTGATCAAGAGTGAGCCCGCTTAAGATCGATCGGGACCTTTGTCGATTTGGGGTTCTTCTTTATTTTGGTTCCGTAGTCGACCTTGATTGTATCCGGATGATGTAATGCTTTATTCATGTAATTGTGTGAAGTGTGATTGTAAGCCAACTATGTATCTTTTTCCCTTATGTATTAAATGGGTGGTGAAGATTACCTCACTTTGACATTGCTTTCAATGCGGTTATGCCTCTAAGTCGGTCAACGGGGAGATATAGCCGCATCGAGGGCGCTAAGCGCCCTTCTCCTCTCTCCTTCCCTTTCCCCATCCGTAAAAGGAAGGGGGCAAATCTAGGAAATATGCCCTAGAGGCAATAATAAAGTTATTATTTATTTCCTTATTTCATGATAAATGTTTATTATTCATGCTAGAATTGTATTAACCAAACATAATACATGTGTGAATACATAGACAAACATAATGTCACTAGTATGCCTCTACTTGACTAGCTGCTTATCGAGATGGTTATGTTTCCTAGCCATGGACAAAAGAATTGTCATTTGATTAACAGATCACATCATTAGAGAATGATGTGATTGACTTGACCCATTCCGTTAGCTTAGCACTTGATCGTTAGTATGTTGTTATTGCTTTCTTCATGACTTATACATGTTCCGTAATTATGAGATTATGCAACTCCGCACGGAGGAACACTTTGGGTACTACCAAAAGTCACAACGAATCGGGTGATTATAAAGGAGTACTACAGGTGTCTCCGGGTACATGTTGAGTTGGCGATTTTGAGATTAGGTTTTGTCACTCCGATTCTGGAGAGGTATCTTCGGCCCTCTCGGTAATGCACATCATTATAAGCCTTGCAAGCAATGTGACCAATGAGTTGGTTACGGATGATGCATTACGTACAGTAAAGAGATTTGCCGTGACAGATTGAACTAGGTATTGGATACCACGATCGAATCTCGCAAGTAACATACCGATGACAAAGGGAACAACGATGTTGTTATGCGGTTTGACCGATAAAGGTCTTCGAGAATATGTAGGAACCAATATGGGCATCCGGTCCGCTATTGGTTATTGACCGAAATAGTTCTAGGTCATGTCTAATATTCCGAACCCGTAGGGTCCGACCAAGGTTTCGATGGTATATTATGAGTTTATGAGTTTTGATGTACAAGGAGTTAGTTTGAGATCGGGACATGAAGGGTCTCAAATGGTCGAGCGAAGATCGATATATTGACGACTATATTCGGAGTTGGAAAGGTTCCAGTGATTGGTATTTTGGGTAGGGAGGGGAATGGGGAAGAGTATTGGGCCAATGGCTTTAGTGGGAAGGAGCCAGGGAGACGCGCCTCCCAAGCCCATCCAATTGTAAAGGGTTTGGGGGCCCCCCCTTCCTTCCTTCTCCACTTCCCTTCTTTCCCTTGACCTAGTTGGACTAGAAAGAAGGAATTCCGGGGAGAGGACTCCCTTCGCCGCCTCCTCCTAGGGCCGGCCTCCTCCCTCCCTCCTTATATACGGGAAAGGGGGCACCCCAAGACACACAAGTTGATCATCGTGGATCGCCTTAGCGTGCGGTACCCCCTCCACGATATTACCCTCGGTCATATTGTAGCGGTGCTTGGCGGCCCCGAGAGAACATCAAATCGCCCCCCCGTCGCCGGAACTCCTCCCCGATTTCGCTGATCGGAGATCGGGGGCCATCGGCTGCGCGTGTCAAAACTCCGGGTGCCCAGGGTTTGCTTGATCGGTTGGACCGGGAGGACGACTACTTCTCTCGGCCAATCGCTCTCCGGGCCCCCCTCGTGTATATCATCACCATGATCTTGCGTGCGTGAAATTTTTGAAATTACTCGTCCCCAAAAGGCATCGGCCGGTTTTGCGTTGATGTTATATGCAGGTAGAACACAAGTGAGTTGTGGAATATGTCATTCGCCACCATCATGTCATACTTTGGTTGCGGTATTGTTGGATGAAGCGGGGACCGACATTACGCCGCGCACGGGGGGTTTACCGCCATGCTTTGCAAGGGTTGGCGGGGTTTTCCCAACTTTAGTTGAACAAGTTGCTCGCCCGGCCTTGCGAAGGTTAAAACAGTCTATTTGACAAAATATCTATGGTTTTGATCGGGGGAACGGTTCGCAAGCCCCTTTAAAATTTGCAACAACAAAGTAGAGGCGCCTAACTTGTTTTTGCGGCATGTTTGATGTGATATGGTCAAGCGTGATGAGATATGTTGTTGTATGAGATGATCATGTTTTGTTAAGTTATCGAATGGCGAAGTTATTAGCTCTTTGTTGATAAGATGCAAGTGCCAAATAATTTTTTATTTATCGCTAGCGATAGCAATAGTTAAGAGCAATAGTTGGCGAGCACCATTGACAAATGATATAGATCAAGATGATGAAGATCATGGTGTCGTGCGGTGCGATAAAGATCATGGATTTGGAGATGGAGATCAAAGGCACAAGATGATTGGCCATATCATGTCACATATTTTATTGATATGATGTTTATCTTTATACATCTTATTCTTGCTTTGATTGATGGTAGCTTTTTAAGATGATCTTCACTAATTATCAAGAAGTGTTCTCCCGAGTATGCACCATTGCAAAGTTCTTCGTGGGACACCACGTGATGATCGGGTGGATAGGCTCCGTCAAATACAACGGGTGCAAAACTTGCACATGGAATACTGGGTTAAACTTGAAAGCCTAGCATATAATTTCGAACACGGAACCGAAGGTCGGCGTGAATCATATAGTAGATATGATAACATAGTGATGTTCACCATTGAAACTACTCCATCTCACGTGATGATCGGACATGGTTTAGTTGATTTGGATCACATGATCACTTAGGGATTAGAGGGATGTCATCTAAGTGGGAGTTCTTAAGTAATATGATTAATTGAACTTTAATTTATCATGAACTTAGTCCCGGTATTTTGCAAATTATGTTGTAGATCAATAGCTCGTTGTTGCTTTATATGTTTATTTTGATATGTTCCTAGAAAAATGTATTGAAAGATGTTAGTAGCAATGATGGATTGGTCCGTGATCCGAGGTTTATCCTCATTCGGAAGAATTATGTCCTTGATGCACCGCTAGGTACGACTTTGCAGGAAAGTTGGACGATGAATGTTTGGCTAGCTCAATATGATGACTACTTGATAGTTTGTGCACCATGCTTTATGACTTAGAATCGGGACTTCAAAGATGTTTTGAACATCATGGACCATATGAGATGTTCCAGAATTGAAGTTAATATTTCAAGCAAAAGAGTTGAGAGATAGAAGTTCCAACAAGTTCTATAGCTAAAAGATGGAGGAGAATCGCCAACTAGTGAGCATGTGGGAATTTCGGTACCCAATCGCTTGAATCAAGTGGGAGTTAATCTTCCGATAAGATAGTGATTTGAATTTTAGTCACCATCACTAAGTTACTAGAATTCATGATGAACTATAGTATGCAAGGGATGGCGATTCCAGCTCTTCGTGATGTTGAAATCCGGGGTAGAAATCAAGAAAAGCATCAAGTGTTGATGATTGACAAGACCACTAGTTCAAGAAAGGGAGGAAAGAAAGGAACTTCAAGTGGAAAGACAAGCAAGTTGTCCCCCAAAAACCCAAACCGGACCATACCCTCCGAGTGTTTACACCGAAAGGAAATGGTCCCGAAGGGAAATCCCTAATATTTGGTGGAAAGAAGGATGGCAAAGTGAACAAGGGTATATTTGATATCGATTATTGATGTGGCCTTATAGTGTTTATAGTGCCCCGAGTATTTGATACTTGTTGGGCTAAGATTAGTAACTAAATAGGAGTTTAATAAATAGAGACTAGTTGAAGGAAAGTACGATGAGTGTTGGAAGTAGTTCCAAGATTGATATGAATCATCGCCACTTCCTATAATTTCGGGATTAGTGTTAAACCTAAATAAATGTTATTTGGGTTTGCTGAGCATGAATATGATTTGATCATGTTTATTAATGTTATTCATTTAAAATCGAGAATAATTGTTTTCTTTACATGAATAAAACCTTCAATGGTCATAACCCAATGAAAATAGTTTGTTGGATCTCGATCGTAGTGATACACATATTCATAATATTGAGGCCAAAAGATGCAAAGTTAATAATGATAGTGCAATTTATTTGTGGCCGCCGTTTGGGTCATCCGGTAAAGCGCATGAAGAAACTCCATAAAGATGGATTTTGGAATCACGGTTATGAATCATTTGATGTTAAACCGCCTTTTGGGCAAGATGACTAAAACCCGTTCTTAACAATGGAACGAGCCTTTGACTTATTGGAAATAATACACCGATGTATGCGACCAATGGATGAAGGCTCGGGCAATATCGTTATTTTCCGACCACAAGATGATTTGGCGATTATATCTACTTGATGAAACATAATCCAAATAGTTGAAAGGTTCAAAGAATTTGAGTGAAGTGGAAAATCATCGAAAAGAAAATAAAGTTTAATTGATCCAAAGACAATATTTGAGTTCGAGTTTGGTCTTCAACTAAAACAATGTGAAATAGTTTCAAAACCCCCCAAAACACCACAACATTATGGTGTGTCGAACGTTTTCGATTTATTGGATATGGTGTGATCTATGATGTTTTTACGATTTACCATTTCGTTTTGGGGTTATGCATTAGAGACAGCATTCACGTAAAAGGGCACCATCTAAACGTGAGACCAAACTATATGAACGTGGTTTAGCAAGAAACCCAAGTTGTCGTTTCTTAAAGTTTGGGGCTATGCTTGTGAAAAAGTTTCATCCCGACAATCAAACCCAAATGGGAAGTCGATTCATAGAATACCCAAAGGAAATTGTTACACCTTCTATCAGATCCGGGCAAGATTCTGCTAAAAATGGATCCTTTCTAGAGAAGGAGTTTTCTCGAAAAAGTGAGTGGGAGGAAAATAGAACTTGATGAGGTAACAGCCTCCCTTATTGGAAAGTAGTTCATCCGAAATCGCCCATGACAAATACACCAATTAGTGGGAAGCTAATGATATTGATCATTAAACTTAATCAAGTTACTACGAACCTCGTGGGTCTTCCGGTAAGATCCGCCAGTGGGTAGTAATCATTTCCAAGTCATGTTACTAGACCATGATGAACCTACAACTATGAGGGCGATGATGAGCCCAGATTCCACGAGATGGCGAGGCCATAAAATCAGATATGATCCATGTATGATAACAAAGTATGGACTTTGATTGACTTGTCGATGATCAAAACCATGTTAAATGAATGGATCTTCAAGAGGGCGGACCGATAGTAGTATTGCTATCAAAACTCGACTTGTTGCAAAAGGTTTTCAACAAGTTCAAGGTGTTGAATCGATGAGATTTTTCACCGACGATGTTAATTTTCAATCATGTTAGCAATTACATTTTATGAAACGGCAAATGGATGTCAAAACTGCATTCCTTAATGGATTTATTAAAGAAGAGTTTATATGATGCAACCAAGGTTTTGTCAATCCTAAAGGTGTTAACAAATTGCAAGCTCCACGATCCATCTATGGACTGCAAGCATCTCGAGTGGAATATACGCTTTGATAAGTTGATCAAATATAGTTTTATATGGACTTCGATAAGCCTGATTTACAATAAAGTGAGTGGGAGCACTCGCCTTTTCGATTAGTATATGGAGTGACATATTGTTGATCGAAATGATGTAGAATTTTTCCAAAGCATAAAGGAGTGTTTTAAAGGAGTTCTTTAAAAGAAAAGACCTCAAAAAGCTACTTACATATTGAGCATCAAGATCTATTGAGATAGATCAAGCGCTTGATAAGATTTTCAATGAGTACATACCTTCAAGATTTTGAAATAGTTCAAAATGGAACAAAAAGAGTTCTTGCCGTTGCAAATGTATGAAATTGAGTAAGACTCAAATCCCAAAAAAATAGAAAGAGAATGAAAAGTCATTCCATGCCTCCCATAGGTTCTATAAAAGTATGCTATTACCGAACTATTGTATACCTTGCTCAATTTGGCAAGGGACAATAGTGATCTGGAGTAGATCTGACATTGGTCAAGAATATCCTTAGTAAGGACTAAGGAGATGTTTCTGTTATGGAGGTGATAAAAAGTTTGTTGTAAAAAGTTACATCGTGC
>JAHHZJ010007607.1:0-13394 GCA_021437245.1 Aegilops speltoides | reverse complement strand
AATGATGATTGGACAGTGCAAGATGTGCTAAACAGATTTGACGGTAGGCCATGGAGAAGATAGATGGCATTGAGAATACGTTTGAAACAAAGCTTGATATAAAAGTTTGATGAATTGCATGCTGCTTTCCATAACCACCACCGGTTGCATTTTGGTCGCACTCTATGTAACCACAATAACTACGGCTCCTTCCCGAATCAAGTATGATCTAGCCTACCGTGTTCCTATTGAGCCGTGACAAAATTTCCTCGTCTGTCAACAACGCTGTTGCTTCTTTGGTTTGCCATCGCTAGCTTCGCCGCCAAATGACAAGGATGATGAGTATGTGGGCGATTACGAGGATGAGGTTGATCAACATCAGACTATGTAAAACTACTCCCAGCACCGTAAACCACTAGCCCATTCACATGCAAATAATGGCAATGTTAGCTCCTCGTGGTACGAGATCATGACCATCTCCCTTAAACTTAAATTGAATATTCCACCATTCTGAGGGTAAGATATAGACCCGATATATATCTTACTTGGAAAGTTAGAAACTGAATAACGATTTACATGTTTACAATATTCCGAGGAGAGACGGTTCCTGCTGTCAGCTTGTGCTTTCACTAGCTTTGTATGTGTTTGGTGGTCTGAACATTGTAGATTGGTATCCCGTTCCAGCTACTTGGGCTGCTTTTGAAAATGCTAGGCGCGTACTCGCTAAGTTCCACCATATTATCAACGTGAATTACTTCAAAAATTGCACAACTTAATATTGGGAAAAATTTGTAGAAGAATATTATCAGAATTACAAACTCGCTTGATTTTAGATACGTGGTATTATGCGATGAGAATGAAGCTTATGCGTTTTGCACATTTCCCTCGTAGGGATTAAATAGAGAGATTCGCATCGTTCTGCACTATAGGCGATTATAATAATATCACCTCTGCTTATTCCATCTTGCTTGTAAAGCTGAACGTGAAGTGCGTGGATCGACGTGCATTGGCGCGCATTACAACTCTTTTCTCGCAAGTCGACCTTCATCATGGACACCACGCATCATCTACTTCCACCGCATCATCATCAATTTCTGTGGTGCCACTCCAACCGTGATACAAGAAAGCAGGCAATAATTCCACCACTATCTGCCAAGAGCACACCGCCGCCTTCGGCACAGTAGCTCTTCTCCTTCCGATGGCGCCAACGTAGGTCACAAGGGATATTATTTGTCGTCACAGGGGTGAAGAGGACATTTTGTGAGAGAATGCAAATCAAATGCAGGATGATTGCTAATGAGGATGGTGGGTATAAGTCCGCTTAGTGACTAAGGATGAGGAGACTTTGGCTCTTATTACACATGAGGAACACCATGGAGATGATCTCCGACTATGAGACAATACACATGGCTGCCGAAGATGCCGACAGTATGAATGTTTAGTTGCTCAACGTATTTTGAGTGTGCATGCTACATGTGCTGAGCAAAATCAGAGGCATAATTCTGTTCCATACAAAGGAGTTGTGAAGGAACGCTCTATTCAAGCCAATATCATAGATGGTGGAGGAGCTGCAACAACTTGGTTAGCATGGAGATGGTGGAGAAGTTGTCTATCACCACAAGACCACATCCACATCCTTATTACATCCAATGGTTCAACAACAAATGCAAGGTTAAGGTAATATCGCATCGGGTTTCGCGGTGCATTTTAGTATACTCTACATATGTTGACAATTATGTTGATTGTGATGTGGTAATATGCAAGCATGTTCCTTATTACTTTGCAGACTATGGCAATTTGATAAAAATTTCGGTGACATCATGGTAGAAACAATTAGTATACCTTGTTCATAAGGATAAAAATAATATTTTGCTTCCCACGACTCCTCGAAACCATTTTGAAAGATGATATTAATAGAGGAAAAATCAGATTGTGCAAAAGAATTTGAGCAACACATGAAGCCCAATAATAAACCATCTATCCTGCTTCAAATTAAATTGAAAAGTGCATGTTTACTTGCCACCAAATCTGATATTGATCACTAGATTTAGCAATCTATTTGCTACGCTTTTGTAAAGAGGCATTATTTTCTATTCGAGGATGTGCCTTCCTCTTTCCCTGATGATAAAGGTGTCCCGCCTTCGATGAGATGGTCGATTTCGCCTTCGTGGAAGTCGACTTCGACGATCCGACACCACGAACGCGCAGAGATCGCCGCCATTTAGCAATTCGCCAAAACTAACTCCGAGAGGTTATTGACCACGCCGAGCACTCCATCAACTCAACTCACCGGGTCTATTTCCGCGAGCAAACGAAGAACAAGCAAGAAACTGAGATTGCAATCCGATATTGCTAATATAAGATGAAAGCTTTATTGATCAAGGTGGGTTCCGTGATGCCTTTGTCTCGGTCACCGAACACAAACGGCACGCGGTTGGGCCTATGCTATATAACTATGAATCTAAACAAAACCCAAAGTCTGGGAACGGTGCCTCTAAGGGTTGATATATGGAGGAAGAGGGGGAATTCCGTACTCTTGGTGGGTGGGGTCCCAAACCAACCCTAGTCTCTTGTTTCCCACACATACTGACTCTAAAAATAGCCTATACTAATGTATTTGAAATTACATGGGCTCGGCCCAATAATAAGGTGAGACGAGCACCTAGAATAGCCTATCTGACTCCAAATTTATGAAGTGGCATCTTGTATATTTCTGTCCAAGGCTTCATGCACTCATTATGGTGGCTTCAAAGTCCCCGAATCATCACTTGTAACTCCATTCTGTCTCCCTATGCATATGCCATCATCTCCATGCTTGTTCTTGCTCCAATGTTCATCCTTCTCCAAGTTAGCCCCTTCACTTGTAAGCAAAACAAATGTATCCAATTTAGGCAACATTACATTCTCATGAACATTAGAATCATTACCAAGAAACGAAAGCACCTGTAATTTAGGTCTATGCGCGAGTTCTAGCACTTGGTCCAAGAGTGTAGCAGCAAGGGCTGGGGTGTAACAATGGTATTGATGTCCTCATCCATCCTCCCTTCTTGAAATGAAGTCGCCCTCGACGGAAGTTCATCTTCCTCACCCAAATATGGCTTCAAATCTGGAATGTTAAAAGTGGACTAACCTCCAAAATCTAGCAGTAGCTCAAGTTTAAATGCATTATCATTTACTTCTCCAACACCTTAAAGGGACCAGCAGACATGGCATTAGATTTGATTTGCGCAAATCAGAAATCTATCCTATTTAAATGTAACCAAACAAGATCTCCTGTGCAAACACAACATGTTTTCAACCCTTATCTCCAGCAAAGTTTATATTTAGCATTCATACGCCAATGTTTTCCTTAGTTAACTCATGCATTTTAAAATCAATTCAGCACGTGCTCTTTAGCATCAAAATTAACCTTCTCCCAAGATGGAAGAGTAAACAAATCAATAGGTGCACGCAGGTAGGAAACCATACACAACTTCAAAAAGCACATCTTAGTAGTAGAATGCAATGAACGATTATAAGCAATTCAATATGAGGCAAGCATTCTCCCACATTTTCTTATTTTCTTAGAACAGCCCTAAGCATAGTAGACAATGTTCTATTGACTACCTCAGTTTGTCCATCGCTTGGGGGTGACAAGTAGTACTAAAAAAGCGCTTTAGTCCCCAACCCAGCCCACATAAAACATTCCTCCAGTGGATAAGAAATTCTAATGTGTGTATCACGTATCATGAAATAATAGTATTTGGCACACCATGCAGCTTAATAATTTCACTTAAAGAACAAATCAAAGAACATTGACAAAGATCATCGCTTTTTATGACATGGTATAAAGTGTTTCTAGAATCTATCCACCACAACAAATATGTTATCCTCCTCTTTGTTCTAGGTAAACCTAAACAAAGTCCATAGATATCCTCCAAGGAACACTAGGTACGGCAAAGGCATATATAAACCATGAGGATTGAGTCGTGACTTAGCTTTTTGACATGGCGTACGAGCAATAAACGCTCAACATCCTGGCCTCATCTTTGGCCAAAGAAATGTGTAGCAAGTACGCCTCCGTCCTTCACGCCAAAGTGTCCCATTAGTCCTCCTCCATGCGCCTCCGCAACAACAAAGACTTAACGAGTTAGGTGGAATGTATAGCTTGTTAGCACTAACACAAATCCATCATTAACGACAAACATGTTCATGTTCTTCTTTCTTATTCTGCAATACATCTTGATAATCAGCATTGTGCACATATTGATTTTGATGGTCTCCAAACCAAATCATGACAAGTCGATGTGAAATAATAGTATAGTAATGTAGTCCATGCATTAGAATAACATTTTCTTTACCCTTCTTGTGTTTAGTGATAAGGGAAAGTCTCATTTAATTCAACCCATTTAGCATGTCTCACGATTCGTTTAGTTTGACTTTTAAGATGTTTCAAAGATTCATGATCGTAATGTATAAATTCTTCTTTTAAATAAATAATGATGCTGCGTTTTAAAAGTCCTAATGTTAGCATACAATTTTTTACCATATAAGAGTAATTCGACTAGGCCCACCTCAATTTTTCGTAAAAAGTATGCAAATGTGTTTACCATCTTGTAATAACACACCTCCTAATCCAATTCCACTAGCATCACATTCAAGCTCAAAAGTCTTATTAAAATCAAGAAGTTGGAGTAAAGGAGCATGTGTCAACTTTATCTTTCAATACCGTGAAGGCTTCTTCCTAAAGCTACATTCAAACAAAAGGCACATCCTTCTTTGTAAGCTCATTGAGAGGTGCAGCAATGTGCTGAAATCTCAAAAATCGCCTCAAGAAATTTGCGAGGCCAAGAAAATCTCCTAGTAATTCGACCGCTTGGGTCATGCCAACTCTCAATAGCTTCAATCTTGGCTTTACCACCTTCAACCCCCTGTGAGTAACAACATAGCTAAGAAAAGATACTCCAAGCTTGCAAAAATTGCACTTCCTAAGGTTACAAAACAAACGCACTTACGAGAGCAATAAAAACAAAGACGTAAATGTTCCAAATGTTCTTCCAAAGATTTGCTAGAAATCAATATATCATCAAAATAGACTACCACAAATCGTCCAATGAAAGTACGAAAACTTCGCTCATTAATCTCATGAAAGCACTTAGGTGCATTAGTTAACCCAAAAGGCATGACTAACCACTCATAATCCAAACTTAGTTTTAAATGTTGTTGCTTTCATTCATCTCCAATTTCATACTGAATTTGATGGAATCCACTACGTAAATCAACTCTGGAGAATATTGTAGAGCCACTCAATTCATCAAGCATATCATCTAGCCTAGGAATAGGGATGACTATAACTAATAGTAATATTATTAATGCCTCTACAATCAACACACATACGCATGTACTCATCCTTTTTTCGCACTAGAATAATAGAACAAAGCACAAGGACTATGGGATTCACAGATATAACCTTGTGGTCGAGAAGCCTTGTACTTGACGCATAATCTCCTCTGCTCCTCCGGATTGGTACAAGATGGCGACGGTTTGGTAATGAAGCATCGGAATTAAGTCAACTTGATGCTCAACTCTCAATAGGTGGTAATCCTGGCACGCCTTGTAGACGGCCGCCAACTCCCCGCAAAATGTTAGTGACAAACAGGGGGGCAAAGAGGAAGGCACGCCCTCTAATGAAAATAATGCCTCTTTGCACACAAAAGCATAAGCACACAAATAGATTTCTAAAATCTAGCTCATCAATATCAGATTTAGTGGCAAGCAAACATGCACTTTTCAATTTAATTTCAGAAACAACACTAGATGGTGGTTTATTATTAGGCTTCATATGCTATCAAATTCTTTTGCACAATCTGATTTTCACCTTATTTTTCTCCTGTTTTTGCTTTATTAGCTCTATTAATATCATCTTTCAAAATGACTGTGGATGTCATAGGAAGCAAAGTAATTTTTTATCCTTATGAACAAGAGTATATCGATTGTTTCTACCATGGTACAGAATTTTATCAAATTGCCATGGTTTCCAAGTAATAAGGAACATGTTGCATAGGTACACATCACAATCAACATAATCAGCATATGTAGAGATACTAAAATGCACACTAACAGACGTGTTACCTTAATTCCGTCACGGTTGTTGAACCATTGATGTAGTAAGGATGTGGATGGTCTTGTGGTGAGAGATAGCTTCCACCATCTCCATGCTAGCTGTTGTTGCAGCCTCCATCTATGATGACGCTGAATAGAACGCTTCCTTCACAACCCCTTTGTATGGAACAAATTATGCCGATGTTTCCGTGTAACTGCACACTCAAAACACGCTGAGCAACTCAAACATTCTATAATTGCCAAAGATCTTCAAGAGCTATGGTATTGTGTCTCATGATCGTAATCATCTCCACCGTGTTCCTCATGTGCATTAAGAGCCAAAGTCTCCTCATCATAGTCACTGAAGCGGACTCATACCCACCATCCTCGTGAGCAATCATCACACGCTGAGATTTGCATTCTCTCGAAAATGTCCTCTTCCTTTACAACGACGACAAATAATATCACTAATGTGTGTGCCTGGCCGACGTTTATGGAAGAAGAAGAGCCTCGCAGCGTGCCCGCAGTGTGCTCTTGGGTGATAGTGGTGGTTGTGCCCGCTTTCTTGTATCACGGTTGGAGGTGGCAACCAAGGAGGTGGATGGTGGGAAGTAGATGATGCAATGTGGTGTCCATGATGAAGGTCGCACTGCGGATAAAAGTTAGGCACCGCCAATGCCCCGCCGATCCCAGACTTACACGCTCAGCTTTACAAGCAAGATGGAATAAACGAGTGGATATTATTATAATCCTTATAGTCTAGAATGGTCTCAATCTTCTATTTAATCCACCGTAAAACGTGCTAGCATAGCTTCATTCTCCTCAACAATACCACATCTAATCAAGCCAGCTTTGTACCCTCTATAATATTTCTTCTCGAATTTTTTCCTTGTCTTAAGCTACTGCAATTTTTTGGAAGTAATTCACGTTGATAATATGGTGGAACCCAATCTAGTACGCATAGCAGTTTTCAAAGCAGCCCAAGTAGCTGAACAGGATATAATCTACAATGTTCGTATTCACCAAACACATGCAAAGCTAGTGAAAGCACAAACAGCAGCAGTGAACACGCCTCCTCAGTGATATTGTAAATATGTAAATCGTTGTTCAGCTTTAACTCCCAAGTAAGATATATATCGTGAACATATCTACACCTCAAATGGTGGAATATTCAATTTCAAGCTTTAGGAGATGGTCCATGATCTCGCACCGGTGGGGGGAGCCCCATCTATTGCCATTATTTGCATGTGTGGACGATTCGGTGGTTGTGGTGCTGGTGGTTGCAACGAATTCTGCATGTTGATCAACCTCATCCTCATAATCGCCCCACATAATCATCATCCTCCCCGACCACTCAGCAAAGAAGAGCAGTGAGCCAAAGAAGCACCAACAGCAGTAGCAGCTGCACCAGAATTTTTGTCCTCGCCTCAATAGGAACACGCCCGAGCTGGGCCCATACCGATTCGAAGGGGCGGAGTTGTTGTGCTGCAAGAGGTGCGATAGGTAGCAGGCTGTGGTTGTGGAAAACGTACATGAAAGCAATTCATCAAACTTGCTACAAGCTTTTGTTTCAAACGCCTTCTCAATGCCATCTATCTTCCATGGCCTCGCTAAATCTGCTTTACCAACATCTTGCACCCGTCCAATCATCATTTGCTCAAAACTTATCATGTAGCCGTTCTGCTCGTCAGTTCTCCTAATCGCAGCCCCATCAAGCTTGTGGATCTCTACCATGGTTAGCAGCAAGAAGAAACACACAAGAATATGATCCTGTCAGTACTACTAAGAAGTGGTGGTGGTGGTGTCAGGAAACCACAACCTTCAAGCAAATCTCAAATTCTACCAGCCTTACCCAGCAAGCAGTTGTGGTGATCGGCAGAATCAGTAGTCAAAACTCTCAAAGCTTGGATATAGCGATTACCTGGAGAATCAAACGCACGACGGGATGTATGTGGAGCTGGGAAGCGCTTATAATATGGTAGCAAAAAGGGTCGAATAATCAATTCGAGATGCAAAGTTGAATAAACGCTCAACGACGAAATCAGGTTGGGTCCTAGGCTAGACCGTACAGAGACGCCGAGCCTAGAACACTAACACGAAACTCACCGCCGCACGTAAACAAGGGAGGAGCACACTCTGAATTTTTTTTTCTTTTTTTTTTTTTTTTGCACTTTTTTTCCTTTTTTTTTTTTTTGCTCCGCAACAAATTTTTTCGAAAAGTCAGCAAATGGTCTAAGTCAACCGTTTGAATTTTCCAGACTTCAAATTTTCAATTTTTTTTCGACCGCCGTGACCATTTTCTGAACGATATTTGAAGTTGGGGAGTCACTATCGCTCAATACGACTTGAAGTATCGCGTGATCTCGAAAATCGAGAATTTTATCCCGCAACAATTGGATCGGACTTTGATTAGGAACCGAGGGTGAGATGATGAATTTTTTTGGAACTCAACCTTCGGTGGACGAAGAAAAGATCGTGGAACCAAACCCATCGACATGGGATGAATCATTCGTGGAACTGGACCGTGGATCCCGATATATGTATGCGTAAGGACCTGATTGGTGGTGGATGTATGGCGGGGCATGGTGGTGGCGGATAATGGATCTTGCTTATGGTGAATATGTGGGCGGTGGGTATATGGCGGGAGGCAGATATTTGCGGGCGTGACGCGATACCTTTGCGAACGTAACTCCAAACTCTAAAAGACTAGACGCTAAGACCAAGAATCAGACACGCACGATGCAAACCGTTAGAATCTAACAAAGCAAATACAGTAAAAGATTATGCAAAGGCTCAGATTGGTTCTGAACGGGATGAACTAACCTAATACTTTTTTGGCTTTTTCGTGGACTAGGTAGGTATTGAAGCATATCGCACTCGGGACACTCCAAAACTACGAAAACTGTAAAATCTCTACCGGAGCAACTCGGAAATCGATACCACTTGATAGAGGCAAAGGTGTCCCGCTCTTCGATGAGATGGTGGATTTCGAGGTGGAGTAGTTCGACTTTGATCGCATCCGACCACGAAGCGCAGCGAGGACGCCGCGCCTAGTAGCAATCGCTTAAACTAACTCGAGAGGTTATCGACACCACGCATGAGCACGCATCAACTCCGACCATTTAGGGTTCTATTTCGTAGCAAACGAAGAACAAGCAAGAAACCAGTATTGCAATCTGGATATTATGTAATATAAGATGGAGCTTTATTGATCAAGGTGCGGGTTCTGCGGACGCCTTTGTCCGGTCGTTGAACACAAACGGCAACGCTAAGTTGCAGCTATGGCTAACTTTTAATCTAAACAAAACCTAAGTCTAAACGGTGCCCTATGTACATGTATATATGGAGGAAGAGGTGGAACTTTCGTGGCCCTTTGGCAGGGTGGGGAACCGAAACTAACCCCATCTCTTTGTTTCCCACACATACCGACTCTAAAAATGTAGCCTATACTAATGTATTTCAAATTACATGGGCCTGGCCTAATAATATTGCAGAGACGAAAGCACCTAGAATAGCCTATGGACTTAATATTATGAAGTGGCATCTTGTATATTTCTGTCCAAGGCTTCCATGCACCCTTATGGTGGCTTCAAAGTCCTCAAATCATCACTTGTAACTCCATTCTTAACCCCCTCATAGATGCCATCATCTCTCCATAGCGTTTGTTCTTGCTCCAATGTTCATCCTTCTCCCGTTAGGCTCTTCATTTGTAAGCAAAACAAATGTATCCAATTTAGGCAAGATCATCATTCTCATGAATATTAGCAATCATTACCAAAGAAACCAAAGTACCGGCAATTTAGTCGACGTGCATACAGCCTCTAGTAATTGGTCCAAGATGTATATGCAAGCGTGGGTGTAAATTAATGGCGGATGACCCTAATCAATGCCCATCAGTAAACCATCTAGTGTTGCTTCCCTCATTCAAATTGAAAGCAGATGATTATCGCCACTAAATCGATATCGATGAGCTAGATTTTAGCAAATCTGTTTCATGCACGCGTGCAAAGAACCATTAGTTTCTCATTCCGAGTACGGCTTGTCTCGCCGTCACTAACATTCTAGCAGAGTTCACGACGCTCTTCCATAAAGGATGGTACATCACGATGTGTGTTGATTAGAGGCATCAATAATATTACTATTCGCTATCGCTATCCCTATTCCTAGGCTAGATAATATGCTTGATGAATTGAGTGGTCGTGACAATATTCTCCAAAGTTGATTTATGAGTGGATACCATCAAATTGGGATGAAATTGGGAGATCAATGGAAACAACATTTAAAACTAAGTTTGCTTATATGAGTGGTTAATCATGTTTTAATAACTAATGCATTTAGTACTTTCATGAGATTCTGTTCAACGAAGTTTTATGGCTTTCATTGGACCATTTGTGGTAGTTTAGTTTGATGATTATATTGATTTATAGCAGATCTTTTGGAAGAACATTTGGAACATTTACGCGTTTTTTTTATTGCTCTCACGTGGATGCAACGCTTGTTTGGCAACCTTGGGAAGTGCACCTTTGCAAACCGACTTCGAGTGTTCTTTCTTAAGTTATGTTGTTACTCCAATGAATTGAAGTTGATAAAGCCAAGATTGAAGCTATTGAGAGTTGGCCGTAGCTAAAATCGTTTCACACAAGTGAGGAGTTTCTTGGCCTCGGCAGATTCTATAGGCGCTTGAGAGATTTCAGCACCATTGCTGCACCTCTCAATGAGCTTACAAAAGAAGCGGATGTGCCTTTGTTTGGGGTACCGACAGGAAAGAAGCCTTCACTGTATTGAAAGATAAGTTGACCACATGCCCTTTACTCCAACTTCCTGATTTTAATAAGCACTTTTGAGCTTGAATGTGATGCTAGTGGAATTGGATTAGAGGTGTGTTATTACAAGATGGCAAAACTGCTGTGCATACTTTTCTCGAAAAATTGAGTGGGCCTAGTCTGAATTATTCTACTTATGATAAAGAATTATATGCTCTTGTTCGACTCTTAGAAACATGGCAACATTATTTATGGCCCAAAGAATTTGTTATGCATCTCTGATCATGAATCTTTGTAACATATTAAAAGTCAAGTTAAACCGAATGTAGACATGCTAAAATGGGTTGAATTTATTGAGACTTTCCCTTATGTCATTAAACACAAGAAGGGTAAAGAAAATGTTATTGGTGATGCATTGTCTCGCCGCTATACTATGCTTTCACAACTTGACTTCAAAATATTTGGTTTGGAGACCATCAAAGATCAAACATGTTTGCATGATGCTGATTTTAAAGATGTATTGCGAATTGTAAAGAAGGGAAGAACATGGAACAAGTTCATCGTTAATGATGGATTTGTGTTCTGCATAACAAGCTATGCATTCCAATAGCTCCGCTCGTCTTTTTGTTGTTGCAGGATAGGCGATGGAGGAGGACTAATGGAACACTTTTGGCGTGAAGAAGACGGAGTATGACTGATACTTAGGCACATTTCTTTTGGCCAAAGATGAGACGGATGTTGAGCTGCTTTTATTGTTTCATTTACAACATGTCATCAAAGCTGTCACCAGAAATCCTCATGGTTTATATATGCCTTTGCTACGACTCCAGTGTTCCTTGGGAGGATATGATTCATGGACTTTGTTTTAGGTTTACCTAAACAAAGAAGGGGGGAGGGATAAGCATATTTGTTATCGTGGATAGATTCTCAAAATGGCAATACTTTTACCATGTCAGTAAAAGCGATGATGTCAATAATGTTGTTTATTTGTTCTTTTCGTGAAATTATTCGCTTGCATGGTGTGCTGCCAAAATACTATTGTTTCAGATCGTGCATACTAAATTTCTTAGCCACCTTTGGAGATGTTTATGGCCAAGTTGGGGGACTAAATATCGCATTTAGTACTTACTTGTCACCCCAAACCGATGGACAAACTGAAGTAGTCAACTAGAATATTGCTTCTACTGATGCTTAGGGTCATGTTTTAAAAGAATAATAAGGAAATGTGGGAGGAATGCTTGCTCTATATATTGAATTTGCTTATAATCGCTCATTGCATTCTACTACTAAGATGTGCTGCCCTTTTGAAGTTGTGTATGGTTTCCTACCAGCACCTATTGATTTGTCGCTTCTTCCATCTTCGGAGAAGGTTAATTTTGATGCTGGACAACGTGCTGAATTGATTTTAAAAAATGCATGAGTTAACTTAAGGAAAACATTGAGCGTACATGAATGCTAAATATAAACTTGTCGAGATAAGGGTAGAAAAACATGTCGTGCTTGCACCGAGATCTTGTTTGTTCACATTTATGTAAGCATAGATTTCCCATTTGCGCCCAATCAAAGCTTAATGCCACGGCCGTTGCTGGTCCCTATTAAGGTGTTGGAGAAAATAAATGATAATGCATATAAACTTGAGCTGCCACGTGTATTTTGGGGTTAGTCCCACTTTTTAACATTGCAGATTTGAAGCCTTATTCCGTGAGGAACATGAAGTTACGCCGAGGACGATTCATTTCAAGAAGGGAGGATGATGAGGAACATCCATACCATTGTTACAATCCACAGCCCCCCCGCTATACATACTCGACCAACTACTAGAGCTCTCACAAGACGCCAACTGAATTACTGCACTTTCGCTTCTTGGTAATGATTCTAATGTTCGCGAGAATATGATGCTGCTTAAATTGGATACATTTGTTTTCCTTTTAAATGAAGGGCCTAGCTGGAGAAGGATGGACATTGGAGCAAGAACAAGCATGGAGATGATGGCATGCAAGGTAACAAGAACGGAGTTACAAGTTAATGATTTTAGACTTGAAGCCACCATATATGGGTGACAAAGCCTTGGACAAAATATACAAGATGCCACTTCATAAAATTTGTCCCGAGTCTATCTTCTAGGTGCTGCGTTACCTTATTATTGGGCCAGGCCCATGTAATTTCGAAATACATAAGTATAGGCTTTATTTTAGAGTCCGTGTGGGAAATAAGAGATAGGTTGAGTTTCGACCCCCCACCAAGGGCCACGAAACTCACCCCTCTTCCTCCATATATATGCCAAACTTAGGGCACCATTTAGACTTTGGTTTTGTTTAGATTAAAAGTTCGCCATATACGTAACCGCTGCATTTTGTTTGTGTTCAACGCATCAGTATAAAGGCGCCAAGTAACCTCCACCTTGATCAATAAAGCTTTCATCTTATATTCGCAATATCCAGATTGCAATCTCAGCCTGCTTGTTCTTTGCTTTGCTCGCAGGAAATGTATTCCTCGTCGTACAGGTTAATCGTGTTCAAGCGTGGTCAATAACTCCTCGGAGTTGGTTTAGCGACTATATGCCGACGCCCG
>JAHHZJ010007606.1:0-14172 GCA_021437245.1 Aegilops speltoides | reverse complement strand
CCCTATGGACCACTGCTTCAACACGATGCCCTTCAATAAAAAATGCCGTAAATATCACGATGATTCAAACATGTCCGCCACCCAGATCAGCAAAAATGAAGACAATGAGACGACGAATCAAAACAAAACACGTGAAACTCTAGTAGACGATTTGAGGCTCACATTCAAACCTAAGAGCATATGACATCAAGTTGAATCCGTAAAATACATTTTCGCGCATCACCGGAAAGTCTAGGCTTCATTGTATCCGTAGAGGAATTAAGCAACCGCCAAAATCCGAGCTCGCATAGTTGGATATTCCAAAGGACCTCAAACAAATAAAAAATTAACAGATGCGGGCAGCCTTAGCCGCATTCCGTTTAGGAGAAAAGGCCGTTTTATCGCCTCCTCAGCGCACTGAACACTTCGTGGGACGGATGATGCCACCGCCGACTTAAGAAACAAAGGCCATATCGCAACAACCGGTCTAGCTACGCCACTCGGGCGAACCAATGTTGTTATACATCGAGCAACACATCAAATTGTAAGCGCGTCCTCGCGTTTAACGAGCGGTGTATATAAAATCCCCTTCAAAAACCAAGTATTATGTATCCACTATGTTAACCCTTTCAAGCACCGCACTATCGAAGATAGCATATGCGGTGTTCATGGTATCCCGAAACTTCGCACTACTTTCAAGAGTGTTCGATAATAGTGGCTTCGGACCACTAATGACATTATAAATAACCGACGAACGGCAGATTGCAAATGGCCATTGAGCTCTTACCATTCGACATAACTTACAAACCTCGACGAGCCATAAAGTCATGTGTTTGTGATTCACCAATGGATCGTTAATTAAAGAGTATGGCGATACTTAATTGACTATGCATTTCCGGATCTCCAAAATGCTTGGCCGGATCAATAAGGCCGATCGACGCCCCAACCGGAGATACAACAAGATGTACTTCAAATAATGTACACGACCAACAACGAGCCAATACGAGGCTCGCTATGAAGAATTGCCTTCTGATTCAATTTAAGTTATAATTATGCTTCTGATTTCAAATCGATCTTCCCAAATGCCTCTTATCCTTCCATGCTCACTGAATTGATTAACGGAACATTGAAATGTTCCCAATGCATAGACAAAACAATATGTCACTAGTATGCCTCTACTAGACTAGCTTGTTAATCAAAGATGGTTATGTTTCCACCATAAACAAAGAGTTGTTATTTGATTAACGAGGTCACATCATTAGTAGAATGATCGATTGACATGACCCATTCCCTTAGCTACACACGATCGCTTGTATGTTGCTACGCTTTATCCATGACATATACATGTTCCTATAACTATGAGATTATGCAACTCCTGCTTACGGAGGAACACTTTGGTGCTACCAAACGTCACAACGTGAATCGGGTGATTATAAAGGAGTACTACAGTGTCTCCAAAGGTAGATGTTGGGTATGGCGATTTGAGATTAGGTTTTGTCACTCCGATTGTCTGGAGAGGTATCTCGGCCCTCTCGGTAATGCACATCACTTAAGCCTTGCAAGCACTACAACTAATGAGTTAGTTGTGAGATGTGTATTACTGAACGAGTAAAGAGACTTGCCTGAACGAGATTGAACTAGGTATTGGATACCGACGATCGAATCTCGCAAGTAACATACCGATGACAAAGGGAACAACGATGTTGTTATCGCGGTCCTGACCGATAAAGATCTTCGAGAATATGTAGGAACCAATATGGGCATCCAGTCCCGCTATTGGTTATTGACCGTGAATAGTTCTAGGTCATGTCTACATTGTTCTCGAACCGTAGGGTCCGCACGCTTAAGGTTTCATGAAGCTTATTATGAGTTTATGTATTTTGATGTACCGATGAAGTTCGAGTCCTGGATGTGATCACGGACATGACGAGGAGTCTCAAATGGTCGAGACATAAAGATTGATATATTGAAGCCTATGTTTGGAGTTCGAAAGGTTCCGGTGAAAACAGGAATTTACTCGAGTACCGGAGGTTACTGGAACCCCTGGGGTAAATGGCCTCGATGGGCCTTGAGGGAGAAGAGGAGGCGGCCAGGAGGTGGTCAGCGCCTCTCCCCCAGTCCAATAGGACAAGGAGGGGGCGCCCTCTTCTTCCCTCTCCCCAATCCTATTCCAACAAGGAAGGGGGAGTCCTACTCCCTGGGAGTAGGACTCCTCGCGCCGCCTCCTAGGCCGGCCTGCCTCCCTCCCTCCTTTATATACGGGGCAGGGGGCACCCTAGACACAAGTTTGATCTTTAGATCGCCTTAGCCGTGTCGTGCCCCCTCCACCATATTCCACCTCGTCATACTGTCAGCGAAGCTTAGGCGAAGCCTGCCCGTGAAACATCAAGATCGCCACCACGCCGCTGTGACGGAACTCTCCCTCGACACTCGCTGGATCGAGTACGAGGGACGCCATCGAGCTGTACGGTGTCAAGAACTCGGGCGCCGGAGTAACGGCGCCGGATCGGTCGGATCGCGAGGAGAACGACGACTACTTCTCTACGCTGTGATCGCTCGCTTCGGGTCTACAAGGGTAGACAACACTCTCCTCTCGTGCTATGCATCACCATGATCTTGTGTGTGCGAGGAAATTTTTGAAATTACTACGCTCCCCAACAGTTACATGGTCTCCGGATGGCGTCTCCATGGGCATTCAACGCCTAGAGGTGCGCGGGACTCAAACCTTGCAATATCCCAAATAAACGGAGAATTTGACGCCAAGGATCCAAAATGGCAGATATCGCAACGCTGTCCGAAAATGTTAGCTCGGTTTGAAGGACTTGATTTCCATCACATAGCCTGAGATAATAACCAGGCCAGACGCTCGCACGATCGTGCAAAACGTGATGCTCCCCTCCAAATATCTTTCCGAACGGCTCTTCGCCATCCGATATGGGAAGAGGAGCCCGTAGCATAAACCGGAAAGAACCGCATCAATCGATGATTCAGCAGACGCATAAACATCTTCAGCCCACGCCATAATGGCAGGTAATCGCCAGGATGTAACCTTTCCTAGCCTACTTGTTAGGGAACTCCAAGACCAAAACGAGGCTCGCTGCATAGTCCGCATCAAAAGCCTACAAGGTCCATGAGGGAGAATTATAAAAAAGTACAACCGAGTCCTTCGAGGTGTATCCAAGAGGCGCAAACTCCGGCGATAACAGCGCACTAGGCGGACACCAAGAGCCCGGCCCTTGTAGGAAAGGCATTCCGCAGGATTTTATTGCGAGGCTAGCGACGGACTAGGTCCTACGCTGCTGGTTGTCGGTCTTGCTAACTCCCATGCCACCCATCGCCTAAACAACCCATTACTTGGCCGTCGGATCTGGGTTGATATGTTGACCCCTTAAAGGGGAACCACAAACAAAGGTACCTTTGGTCATGGTTGATAAATTCACCAAATGGATAGAGGCCAAACCGTTAAAACGGAAAGTCCGGACCAGTGATAAACTTTATATCGTGGGTGGTACACCGTTATGGAGTCCCCCACAAGATCATCACCGGCAACGCACAACTTCACAGCCGACGAGGTTAAGTCATGGTCAAAATATGGGCATCAAGCTCGACTATGCTTCAGCTTTATCACCCTCAAACCAACGGTCAAGTGGAAAGAGCAAAATCCTAATAATGAGCGGCATTAAACCCGACTAGTAAGGTCACTTACTAAACCGACAAATGGGTCGGGAGCTCGACCAGATGGGCTGCGACAACGCCCAACCGTACTACGGATTCACACCATTTTTATGGTATACGCGCAGAGGCGTTTTCCTGGACATTATTCATGACTCAACTCGAAAGCATGTATGAGGAAAGAGAAGCCGAGCTCGACTTCAATGCAGCTTGGACACTTGAGGAAGAACGACGCCGCAGCCGCTCCGATTTTATCAAGTGCAGCCGAAGATACCAAAGCGTAGAAGTACGGGCCAAGACTTACAACGTGGGCATGTAGTCTAGTGCACGACAAGAAAAAGGACAAGTAAGCCTAAATGGGAGGGCCCTTCATTATCGATCAAGTAGTGACCTTGGATCATACCGTTCTTTAAATGCGTACTTGACAACCGACTGTCCAACCCATGGAACAAGGTCTCTCCGATATTCTATGCCTAGCGCGACTAAGAGTCGCCCTCCCACGTGGAAGTTTTACACTTCGCGTCTTTTGTTTCTTTTTATCCTTTTATTCGAAGCTTTACGGGCCTATTTCCGCGATTCTTGCATACACATGATGTGCCATCCGAGACTCATCATTCTGGGGATCTTTAGAAGCTTAATTATAAGGTTTCATACCCAACACATGTGTCAAGCTTCCACATGTACCTTTTACTCGCCATTATATGCATCGATATGACTTAAGTTTTGGCTAAGTGGGTTGTTCGCTTGGGGTTCTTACATACGCTCCCGATTGTTCAGTTAGGAGGAAGGAGCACCTCTTGTTTATCGTTTGGTCACGATGGTGCTCGTGTGAACCAGCTAGCATTCTTAATGGAATATTCGGAGGCAAATTTAAAAGATGATTTAGCAATTTATCTATCGGGTCGGATGTTTTATCGCTTTTGCAGTTCGACATGCACTTTAGGCATGCCCAGTAAAGGAACCCTTAACGGAACTATTCTCCGAAGATGTTTCTACTAACCATGTAATATAACATAACTAGTTGGGCACTTGTCCGAAAAGCACTAATGACCTACGCTGGTTCCATGCATACCACGTTTGTGTCTCAACCAAAGAGGTATTCGACACAACTTGACTCTAGGGTCCCAGGTTGAAGCGATATGGTCGAAAGACAAATGATCTACAATCCGCAGAAGGCATTTTACATGTCACTTTAAAGGATAACATACATTGTCAAATTTATCGATTGTATTCCTCCTCAATCCTGCCTAAGCGTCTAGTTTACAATCGCTGGGAAAATTTGGCACCAACTCTACTTGGCTGTACACTAAACTCACAGGATCTCTTTCCCCGGGCCCCACCGGTCCAACTTCGCCATGTGGTTGGGATCCGCCTTTGTCGCTCACCATGGCCAAGCCTCCCAAGCACTCGACGAAGCATATCTTCCATAAACGGAAGCGTGCAGACTCGGCATTTTAAGCTCCCGAGGCCCTCGAGGGTAGGTGGCCTAAAGCCCAACGACGCCAGTGACTCGCGAACTTGTTCGAAAGCATGCACAGTCGGAAGTTGATCACCCATTGATATGGGCATCTCCTCTGCAGGATCATCCGTGAGTATACCTACAAGACAAATCATGTCAAAATACTTCTGCCAATTTTCTTTTCAAAAGAGTCCGCCAAGCATTATATAAATGCCGCACGGTACGTATTCTTATGGAGCCGACCTTGCCCGCAACGCCTTTCACTTCTCCGAGCTTCTAGCATCCGAAGCTTGTTCTTTTCGCTGAACCCTATTCAGACACTGCGCCTTAGTCATATGTTCGTCGACTTTCCGAGCTTGAAGTCATTATTAGATCTGGCACGCAACGCTTATGTTTAAAAAATGTACCGGGGCTTAGCCCTCTGGACAACAGGTTGGGCCTTGAATTTGAGCCCGGCGCATGCTTTTCTATGCTGATTTAAATGATCTAAATCATTTATAAACTATTAATTGGGTACAGATTAACATTGAAATTCTTACCCGTTTCAATCTGCCGTGGGTAAACATTTGAGGACGAGTGGCTCCCTACAAAGGATCCAATGCCCGAAAACACCACGAATATGTCGGCGCCAGGTTCATGCGCCTCACCTGATTGGGGCGATGCTCTTCGTATCCCCGTGGAGGTCGCCGTGCGCTGCCTCCCCTGCGGGCGCTGACAACTGTGGCGACGCTTCGGCTAGCGAAGTTTTTCTCAGTAATCGTTGGGTTATGTAAATTCAATTTTCCACCAACGAAGAATGGTATGGAACAAGAGAGGGGTTTTCACGATCCAGCCCGGCGAACGTAAAGAGATAGGAGTCTCCATCCGACATCCGGGAAATGACTGAAGTTTTGACCCTACTGAAGCTAGTCCGTCCAGCCAGTTCGAGGAATTCCACAAGAGAGGGTGAGATTTGATTTTACTCGCAGGTTCGCTAACTCCACGGAGACCGAGGTGGAATATGGTGGAGGGGGCACCGACACGCTAAGGAACGATCTAAAGATCAAACTTGTGTCTCTAGGTGCCCCCTGCCCCGTAGATAAAGGAGGGAGGGGGAGGCCGGCGCCTAGGAGGGCGCGCGAGGAGTCCTACTCCCACCGGAGTAGGACTCCCCTTCCTTGTTGGAATAGGATTGGGGAAGAGGGAAGGAAGAGGGCGCCTCCTTGTCCTATTCGACTGGGGAGGGCGCGCCACCTCCCGGCCGCCTCCTCTTCTCCCTCAAGGCCCATCGAGGCCCATTTACCTCGGGTTCCGTAACCTCCTGATCTCAGAAATTCGTTTCACCCGAACCTTCCAACTCCAAACATAGGCTTCCAATATATCAATCTTTATGTCTCGACCATTTCGAGACTCTCGCATGTCCGTGATCACATCCGGACTCAACTTCACTCGTACATCAAAATACATAAACTCATAATAACCGCCATCGAAACCTTAAGCGCAGGACCCTACGGTTCGAGAACAATGTAGACATGACCTAGAACTATTCACGGTCAATAACCAATAGCGGACCTGATGCCCATATTGGTTCCTACATATTCTACGAAGATCTTTATCGGTCGATCGCATAACAACATACGTTGTTCCTTTGTCATCGGATAGTTACTTGCCCGAGATTCGATCGCGGTATCCAATACCTAGTTCAATCTGCTACGGCAAGTCTCTTTACTCGCCCGTAATACATCATCTCACAACTAACTCATTAGTTGTAGTGCTTGCAAGGCTTAAGTGATGTGCATTACCGAGAGGGCCCAGAGATACCTCTCCGACAATCGGAGTGACAAAACCTAATCTCAAATACGCCAACCCAACATCTACCTTTGGAGACACCTAGTACTCTTTATAATCACCCAGCATTCGCCAGACGCTTGGTAGCACCCAAAGTGTTCCTCCCGTAAACGGAGTTGCATAATCTCATAGTTATAGGAACATGTATATGTCATGGATAAAAGCAGAGCAACATACCAAACGATCGTGGTGCTAGGCTAAGGGAATGGGTCATGTCAATCGATCATTCTACTAATGATGTGACCTCGTTAATCAAATAACAACTCTTTGTTTATGGTCAGAAACATAACCATCTTTGATTAACAAGCTAGTCTAGTAGAGGCATACTAGTGACATATTGTTTTGTCTATGCATTCACACATGTATCATGTTTCCTGTTAATACAATTCTAGCATGAATGATAAACATTTATCATGAAATAAGGAAATAAATAATAACTTTATTATTGCCTCTAGGCATATTTCCTTCAGCCTCCCACTTGCACTAGAGTCAATAATCTAGATTACATAGTAATGATTCTAACACCCATGGAGTCTTGGTGCTGATCATGTTTTGCTCGTGGAAGAGGCTTAGTCAACGGTTCGCAACATTCAGATCCGTATGTATCTTGCAAATCTCTATGTCTCCCACCGACTAAGTCCCGATGGAATTGAAGGCCTCTTGATGTGCTTGGTCCTCTGAAATCTGGATTCCTTTGCTAAGGCAATTGCTCCAAGATTGTCACGAAGATTTTCATTGACCCGATGCACTAGGTATGACACCTAGATCGGATATGAACTCCTTCATCCGCATCTTCATTAGCTGCTTCGGCTGCTATGTATTCCGCTTCACATGTAGATCCCGCCACGACGCTTTGTTTAGAACTGCACCAACCGACAGCTCCTCCGCTTAGTGTAAATACGATCCGTCCGCGATTTAGAATCGTCCGGATCGTTGTCAAAGCTTGCATCAACGTAACTGCCATTTATGAGCTCTTTGTCACCTCCATATACAGAAACATATCCTTAGTCCTTTTCGTATTTCAGATGTTCTTGACCGCTGTCCAAAGGATCCACTCGATTACTTTGGTACCTCGCTAGGCTTATAGCAAGGCACACATCAGGTCTGGTACACAGATTTGCATACATGATAGAGCCTATGGCTGAAGCATAGGAACATCTTTCATTTTCTCTATCTTCTCGCAGTGGTCGGGCATTGAGTCTTACTCAACTTCACACCTTGTAACACGTGCAAGAACCCTTTTTGCTTGATCCATTTTGAACTTCTTCAAAATTTTGTCAAGGTATGTGCTTTGTGAAAGTCCAATCAAGCCGCCTTGATCTATCTCTATAGATCTTAATGCCCAATATGTAAGCAGCTTCACCGAGGTCTTTCATTGAAAAACTCTTATTCAAGTATCCCTTTATGCTATCCAGAATTCTATATCATTTCCGATCAGAATATGTCATCTACATATAATATCGTAAATGCTACAGAGCTCCCACTCACTTTCTTGTAAATACAGTGCTTCTCCAAAAGTCTCAGATAAACCCAAATGCTTTGATCACACTATCAAAGGCTTATTCCAACTCCGAGATGCTTGCACCAGTCCATAGATGGATCGCTGGAGCTTGCACACTTTGTTAGCTCCCTTTGATCGATAAAACCTTCCGTTGCATCATATACAACTCTTCTTCCGTAAATCCATTCAGAATGCAGCTTTACATCCATTTGCCAAATTTCATAATCATAAAATGCGCAATTGCTAACATGATTCGGACGGACTTAAGCATCGCCACGGGTGAGAAGGTCTCATCGTAGTCAATCCCTTGAACTTGTCGAAACCTTTATGCATAAGTCGAGCTTTATAGATAGAATATTACCGCTGGCCGCCTTCTTCTTGAAGATCCATTTGTTTTCTATTGCTTGCCTACCTCGGCAAGTCAACCAAAGTCCATACTTTGTTTTCATACATGGATCCCATCTCGCATTTCATGGCCTCAAGCCATTTTATGGAATCTGGGCTCACCATCGCTTCTTCATAGTTCGAGGTTCATCATGATCTAGTAGCATGACTTCCGAACAGGATTACCGCATCACTCGGCGGATCTTACTCGTTGATCTACGAGGTTCGCAAGAACTTGATCTCAAGTTTCATGATCAACATCATCAACTTCCTCACTACTTGGTGTAGGTGTCTCGTAAACGGTTTCTGATTAACTACTTTCAAGTAAGGGAGAAGGTACTATTACCTCATCAAGTTCCACTTTCCTCCCACTCACTTCTTTCGAGAGAAACTCCTTTCTAGAAAGGATCCATTTTAGCAACGAATGTCTTGCCTTCGGATCTGTGATAGAAGGTGTACCCAACTGCTCTTTTGGGTATCCTATGAAGACACATTCGATTTGGGTTCGAGCTTATCAGTTGAAGCTTTTTCACATAAGCATCGTGATCCCCAAACTTTAAGAAACGACAACTTTGGTTTCTTGCTAAACCACAGTTCATAAGGTGTCGCCTCAACGGATTTCGACGGTGTTCTATTCAGGTGAATGCGGCCGCTCTAGAGCATAACCCCAAAACGATAGCGTAATCTGAAGAGACATCATAGATCGCACCATATCCAAGAAAGTGCGACACGACGCTCGACACACCATTACGCGTGGTGTTCCGGTGGCGGAGTTGCTAAACTATTCCGCATTGTTTCAAATGTAGACCAAACTCAGAACTCAAATATTCACCTCCACGATCGATCGTAGAAATTTAATTTTCTTGTTACGATGATTTTCAACTTCACTCGAAATTCTTGAACTTTTCAAATGTTTCAGACTTATGTTTCATTAAGTAGATATACCCATATCCGCTAAGTCATCTGTGAAGGTGAGAAAATAACGATATCCGCCACGAGCCTCAACATTCATCGGACCACATACATCAGATGTATGATTTCCAACAAATCTGTTGTCTCTCCATAGTACCGAGAACGGTGTTCTAGTCATCTTGCCCATGAGGCACGGTTCGAAGTGCCAAGTGATTCATAATCAAGTGACTCCAAAAGTCCATCAAGATGGAGTTTCTTCATGCGCTTACATCGATATGACCTAAACGGCAAGCACAAATAAGTTGCACTATCATTATCAACTCGCGATCTTTTGGTTTCAACATTATGAATATGTGATCACTACTATCGAGATTCATAAGAAATAGACCACTCAAGGGTGCATGACCATAAAAGATATTACTCATATAAATAGAACAACCATTATTCTCTCGATTTAAATGAATAACCGCCTCGCATTAAACAAGATCCAGATATAATGTTCATGCTCAACGCAGCACCAAATAACAATTATTTAGGTCTAAAACTAATCCCAAGGTAGATGTAGAGGTAGCGTGCAATGCGATCACATCGACTTTGGAACCATTTCCCACGCCAGATCGCCACCTCGCCCTTGCCGTTGTTCGCTAATCCGTAGTCCCTGCTTCGAGTTGCAAATATTAGCAATGTAACCAGATCAAATACCCATGCTATGCGAGCTCTAGTAAGGTACACATCAATAACATGTATATCACATATACCTTTGTTCACCTTGCCATCCTTCTTATCCGCCAAATACTTGGGGCAGTTCCGCTTCAAAGGACCACCGCTTAAGAGAAGCACTCGGCTGTGTTTAGGGCCGATTTGTTTTTCTCCTCAACAGAACTTGCTTGCTGTTCTTCTTGAGATTCCCTTCTTCTTCCCTTTGCCTTTCTTCTTGAAACTAGTGGTCTTATCGACCATCAACACTTGATGCTCCTTCTGATTTCTACCTCCGCAGCCTTTAGCATTGCGAAGAGCCTGTATAGTCTTTACTAACCCTTGCATATTATAGTTCATCACGCCTTTGTAGCTTGGTGGCGTGATTGAGAATTTCACAATGACACAATCATCCGGAAGATTAACTCCCAATTGTGTCAAGTGATTGTAGTACCTGCACATTCCGAGTATATGCTCACTAATGTAATTTCTCTCCATCTTGCAGCTATAGAACTTATTGGAGACTTCATATCTCAATCCGCATTCTGTTGGAATATCAACTTCAACTCTCGAACATCTCATATGCTCCATGACGCTCAAAACGCGTTGAAGTCCCGGTTCTAAGCCGTAAAGCATGGCACATCAACTATAGAGTAGTCATCGCTTTGCTTTGCCAGACGCTCACAACATCCGGCGTTGCTCAAAGAAGAAGTTCGCACCTAGCGGTGCATCCAGACGAACTCTTCTCAGGCAAGAATGAGGATGATCTCGTTACGGACCCAATTCGGTAATTGCTACCATCATCTTTCAACTTTGCTTTCAAGGAACGATTAAAATTCAACGAACAAAAGCACGAGCCATCTATCTACAATCAAACATAAACAAGCAAGACACTATCAGTACTAAGTTCATGATAAATTTAAGTTCAATTAATCATATTACTTAAGAACTCCCACTTAGAAAAACATCTCTAGTCATCTAAGTGATCACGTGATCCAAATCAACTAAACCATAACCGATCATCACGTGAAATGGAGTAGTTTTCAATGGTGAACATCTTATGTTGATCATATCTACTATATGATTCACGCCGACCTTTCGGTCTCGTGTTCCGAGGCCATATCTCGCATATGCTAGGCTCGCCAAGTATAACCCGAGTATTCTCAGGTGCAAAACTGGCTTGCACCCGCTAGATGGACGAGAGCTTATCACACCCGATCATCACGTGGTGTCCGGGCACGCATTTAACTTTGGCAACGTGCATACCTGGGAGAACACTTTGATAATTTAGTGAGAGATCATCTTATAATGCTACCGCCAATCAAAGCAAGATAAGATGCATAAAAGGATAAACATCACATGCAAATCAATATAAGTGATATGATATGGTCATCATCATCTTGTGCTTCATGATCTCCATCTTGCCGCACCACCATGATCACCATCGCCACCGGCGCGACACCTGATCTCCATCGCAGCATCGTTGTCGCCTCGCCAAACTTATGCTATTACGACTATCGCTACCGCTTAGTGATAAAGTAAAGCATTACAGGTATGCATTGCATTGCATACAATAAAGCGACAACCATATGGCTCCAGCCATTCGATAACTTCGTTACAAAACATGATCATCTCATACAATAAAATATAGCATCACGCCTTGACCATATCACATCACAACATGCCCCGCAAAAACAAGTTAGACGCCCTCTACTTTGTTGTTGCAAATTTTACGTGGCTGCTACGGGCTTAAGCAAGATCCACTCACCCACGATCAAAACCACAACGACATTTCGCCAAATAGACTCGCTTTAACCTTCTTCAAGGACCGGCGAGCCACACCGGTTCAACTAAAGTGAGAGAGACAGCACCCACCACCACCTTTAAGCAACGAAAGTGCTCGAGCGGTGAAACCAGTCTCGCCAGAAGCGCACGCGTAATGTCGGTCCGGGCCGCTTCATCTCACAATACCGCTGAACCAAAGTATGACATGCTGGTAGGTAGTATGACTTGTATCGCCCACAACTCACTTGTGTTCTACTCGCAAAACATCAAACCATAGAAAAACCTGGCTCGGATGCCACCGCTGGGTTAGTAGTAATTTCAAAAATTTCACGCACACGCAAGATCATGGTGATGCATAGCAACGAGAGGGGAGAGTGTTGTCACGCACTCGAGACCCGGCGAAGCGATCACAACGTAGAGGAAGTAGTCGACGCTCTCCTCGCGATCCGACCGATCCCGCGCCAAGCATCTCGACGCCGAGTTCTTGACACACGCATAGCTCGATGACGCCCTCAGACCGATCCAGCTGAGTGTCGAGGAGAGTTCCACAAGACGACGCAGGCAGGACGATCTTGATGTTTCATCGGCGCAGGCTTCGCTTAAGCTTCCGACGGTATGACCGAGGTGGAATATGGTGGAGGGGGCACCGACACGGCTAAGGAACGATCTAAAGATCAAACTTGTGTCTCCTAGGGTGCCCCCGCCGTGATATAAAGGAGGGAGGGGAGGCCGCCGGCTAGGAGGGCGCTGCGAGGAGTCCTACTCCCACCGAGTAGGACTCCCCTTCCTTGTTGGAATAGGATTGGGAAGAGGAAGAGAAGAGGCGCCTCCTTGTCCTATTCGACTGGGAGAGGGCGCGCCACCTCGGCCGCCCCTCCTCTTCTCCTCAAGGCCCATCGAGGCCCATTTATTCGGGGTTCCGAACCTCCCTAGATTCCAGAATTTGCTTTCACCCGAACCTTCCAACTCCAAACATAGGCTTCCAATATATCAATCTTTATGTCTCGACCATTTGACTCCTCGCATGTCCGTGATCACATCCGGACCCAACTTCTCGGACATCAAAATACATAAACTCATAATAACCGCCATCGAAACCTTGCGCGGATTTCGGTTCGAGAACAATGTAGACATGACCTAGAACTATTCACTCAATAACCAATAGCGGACCGGATGCCCATATTGGTTCCTTTACATTTCTAAAGATCTTTATCTCAACCGATAACAACATACGTTGTTCCCTTTGTCATCGGTATGTTATTTCCCGAGATTCGATCGCGTATCCAATACCTAGTTCAATCTCGACGCAAGTTCTTTACTGCCCAATACACCATCTCACAACTAACTCATTAGTTGTAGTGCTTGCAAGGCTTAAGTGATGTATTACCGAGAGGGCCCAAGATACCTCCCCAATCGGAGTGACAAAACCTAATCTCAAATACCCAACCCAACATCTACCTTTGGAGACACCGTAGTACTTTTATAATCACCCACACCGACGCTTGGTAGCACCCAAAGGTTCCTCCAAACGGAGTTGCATAATCTCATAGTTATAGGAACATGTATATGTCATGGATAAAAGCAGAGCAACATACCAAACGATCGGTGCTAGGCTAAGGAATGGGTCATGTCAATCGATCATTCTACTAATGATGTGACCTGTTAATCAAATAACAACTCTTTGTTTATGGTCGAAACATAACCATCTTTGATTAACAAGCTAGTCTAGTAGAGGCATACTAGTGACATATTGTTTTGTCTATGCATTCACACATGTATCATGTTTCCTTTAATACAATTTAGCATGAATGATAAACATTTATCATGAAATAAGGAAATAAATAATAACTTTATTATTGCCTTAGGCATATTTCCTTCAAAATCATGAGCATAACGTTCTTAAGTTTCAAATACGGCTATATTTGCGGGAGCTTCCGCCCACACGGTTTTCCCGTTG
>JAHHZJ010007605.1:0-13022 GCA_021437245.1 Aegilops speltoides | reverse complement strand
GTAGGATCGAAGTATGTCTAGAGGGGGTGATTAGACTACTTGACAACTTAAAATTTTGCCTTTTGATTGGAGTAGTTTCTTAGCAAGTTCACAATGATAACTAAGTCAAGTATCACCCTACACATGCAATTCTAGAGTTATGGCAGCGGAAAGTAAATTGCACGTATAGTAAATGAGAGGTGGAGAAGAGCAAACGCAATGGAGACACGGAGATTTTTTCTCGTGGTTCCGAGTAGGTGGTGCTATCGCCAATCCACGCTGATGGAGACTTCAACCCACTTGAGGGTAACGGCCATGAGTCCACCGGAGGGCTCCACCCATGGAAGGGTCCACAAGAAGCAACCTTGTCTATGCCATCATGGCTTACGCCCACGGAGGACTAGCCTTACTGCAGATCTTCACGAAGCAGGCGATCTCCTTGCCTTACAAACTCCTTGGTTCAACTCCACATCATGACGGAGGCTCCCAAGCGACACCTAACTAATCTAGGAGGCACCACCTCCAAAAGGTAATAGATGGGTTGGTGATGATGAACTCTTGCTCTTGTGCTTCAAATGATATCTCCCCAACACTCAACTCTCCTCACCGATTTGGCTGTGGTGGAGGAAGGGATTGAGTGGAAAGCAACTTGGAAAGACTAGAAATCAAGTTTCATATGGTGGGAGTGGAGCAACTTGATCTCAACACAAGGGTAGGTAGTTTTCTTCTAAATGTAAGGTAGGAGTGGTAGTTCTTTCCGATGGCTCTTCCACTAATGAAGAGGAGGTGGAGGGTATTTATAGCTCCACACAAAATCCAAACTGCTACACAATAACATTTGAGTAATCTCGCTCGCACCAAGTTGACAACTCCGTGGGACCGAAAGTTCAAATCTTAGAACGCTGGGATTTTCTATGGGACCGAAAATACAATCTTTGCTAGTCCGATTCTTCCAAAGTCTAGGGTTTGCCAATCTTTGGGACTGATTTCTCATCTCGGTGACACCGATTTGAGTACGTATGTTACGTGGCTTACAACACCAATTTCGAATGACCGAGTTTGGAATCGGAAAATCCGAGATTCTTAGGGTTTGGCTATATGGTATGAGGTGGTTCATCTCTGCAGATCGAGTTTGGAATCGTGGGACCGAGATTACTTATGGGTTTATGTTGGAATGAAAGATTGCTGATTGTTTGAGAGATAAATCACTAAGCACTTTAGAGCAACCAGATCATCATCATAACCTCACCCCTTTAATAGTATTGGCTTTCCTATGGACTCAATGTGATCTTGGATCACTAAACCAAAATGGAGTCTTGAGCTTTTGCCAATGTTTTCCTTAGCATTTTGAGGGTCCACATCATCACCATTGCCATACCCATATCAATCGAACTTTCTCAAATATTCTCAAGAAATGATTAGTTCAATGATATATATGTTGTTATTAATTACCAAAACCACCCGGGATTAGTTGCACTTTCAATCTCCCCTTTTGGTAATTGATGACAACATATAGATCAAAGCTTCGATAAATGATATAATCAATGAATAACATCGTCGCTTTGAGAAGTATGTGATAAGCAAGAGCTCCCCCCAAATTTGTGCATTATTTAAGATTTATGCTTGAATGCAAATGCACAATCGACAGATCATGGGTTACTCTTCCATGTCACATACATCTTGGTGGAGCGCATAAAATGATAAGAATGAATAACATGCACCCAATCACCAAGACATGAGTAAATGATCATACAAGATATGAATGGAATATGATAGACATCAAGCACATTATTGCACAAGATGATCAAGCACTCATCAAGATAGAGCAAACGAGTATCAAACACACGAAGTATCTCAAAGAACAAAAGTATCTCAAAAGTATCTCAAGGAAAACCGCAAACGAAAGAGCAAAACGAGCACTCTCTCTCGGCTCCTATGATCTATACACTTTTCCCTTTGGCAACAAGTTACCAAAAGTTCGAACGGTATAGAGCTAATCGCCACCGACTCACCGGCCTGCCCACTCGCGCGATGGAGTGGAGATAGCAGACCGCAAAAGCTTCGTCAAGTCTGTGGAGCTGGAGGAGGATACCGAGCTCAGGCCGGAACCGATGGAGCTGTAGGAGGTGCCGATGTAGCTCCGGGATCTCGACATCGAATAGCAAATGATCTGGCTTTAGGGCACTGCAGCAGCTGCTCATAGTCATCCCGGACCATGTCACCTTCCATCTCCTTCATGAGTTCTCGCTTTCTCCTCTTAGCTTTCTCGATCTCTCCGTGATCAAGCTTGTTGACGGTGACTCGTGACTTCAGCCACCTTGACGCCCGTGAGCATGGAACTTATCCTCAACTATCCTCTCAAGGCTCTCCCGAGATCGCACTATGCCGGCCAGCGAGCTCAATCCTCTCGAGTGGCTTCAAGAAGTTGTTCTGCAACGCCTTGGGCTTTTTGCCGCTCTTCTCGGCTTTAGCTTGTTTGGCGCCTGCCACTTAGCATGTCCTTCTACAGATGTGGGAGCATTCTCACCATCACAACCTCATTGTCTCCCTATGTTCGCCAAAGGCAAGGGCAAGGGCTCTATCCAATGTAGGTGTCCGTGCCAAACTTGGCATTAATGAGCATCTCAATATGCGGAGCAAACCCACACGATTCTTCTTCTTCGTCATTTCGTCCTCTTGATAGTCTCAACTATCGTGTCCATCACCTTAAAAGGTGTCTTCTCGATCTAGAATGTGCAGCATGTTGATAGAGTACCTCTTATCATGCGGTGGTCCCCGACTTAGGCATCAAAGTATGCCTCGTAATGGTGTTGGTGGTTGGGAGACTGCTCAAGGTAGTAGACTGATCCAACCGCTTCCATATCTCTACATCCTTCTCATCTACCTCATTATACATGTTCTTCATTGACTCGTGATTCTTCTTCTAATGCCATAGACATCAATATCATCTTCCCTTGAAATCGAGTATTCAAGAACGCTTCCATTCTTCAACAGAGAATGGAATCTTCGCCTTCGTCATCCAATACAATCCTGCCATCCGGATAGAAGCAAAGTGGCATAGAACTCGCATGATCATCTCATCGTTCCAATACCATTTCACCAACAAAATCGCAGAATCCACAAGCAAAGTGAAGCTTATGCATGCATGTGGGAAAAAGTCTCAGTGTTTTCACCGTCGATGTATTCCTCAATAACGATCTCTGTGTCAAGAATAATTGGCTTCTTGTCCATGAGCACGGCCTCATAAAAGTCTTGTTGCTTTCAGTGTGGAATCTTGAGTCAACTGCCGTTCTTCGCCGCTGGCATATGGATCTGCTTGCCTCCATAGCCCGAGACCTTTATTCTTTCTTTCTCCTTCATTTTCAGCTCGAGGATGAGCTTCATTATGAACTCGGCAGCTTCACTCGAGCTTGAGCAAAACATGAGCCTCATCATCCGATTCTGCAGTGGCACATTGTCCTTCTTCTCTCTCAAGCAGGTATGTTCTCATAGCTTTCTTCTTCTTGGCAACCGGTTTGGCTTTGGGCTGCCTTTTGCTGGAGTCAAGGCTTAGCTTTTGAGGTGCTCCCGCCTCGATGGCATCTCCCATCATCTTCGCTTCGAGGATGAGGAAGTGCTTCCTCATCGTAATCATCATCATCACCGCCCTCTTCATGAACTTTCTCTTCTCTTGGAAGTCTTCTTGATTTTGCTGGAGGTTTCTTCCATGCTGAGCTTCGGCAACAGTGGATTTCTTTTCACCTTTTGTGCTTTTCTTTTTGAATGTCAGCTTTGATAGCTCTTTGGCAACCACTTGCTTTTTAGGCTTTGAAGTTATTTCTCATCAGCAGCAAAGTCTCAATCTTCTCATCGTAGTTTTCTTTCTTCTCGCTCGTGGTGTACCTGCAGTGCAGTCCACTTGGAGTGCTTTCTCCATCATCTCAAAATCGCTTGCTCGGACTTGTAGCCTCTTCGAATCTCAATCGGCATCTTGACCTGCTCCGACTGTTACCTTTCGTATATGACCGACAACCTCGTGAATAGAATAGGTATAGGCGTAAGAGAAGAGTTATCACAAATCGCAGAGGATTTTGCAAAAGAATGAGTTCAAACTTTAGTTTTAGGTTTTCACAGTAATACATGCTCTGGCCCCGACTGAAGTTCATCAATTCGTGAAACCAAATGTTCTAAAATGCACTACATACACCACTTTTCGTTGACCGAAATGGGTTTCGTCTAGCCGAGACAACTAGGGTTTCACTAAATCTTCATTTCGGCTTCACCGATTGTACAACCTCGCTTTCAACGAAAAGTGCAAAGGCAATGGCCAGAGGCCAAATCGGCTTCAACCGAAATGCGAATCGGTCACACCGAGATGTGTTCATGAAACCTAACCCTAAAATTTTCACTCGAATTTGTTCTATGACCAAACGGCTGGATAGGAGGATCTCAATCTTGGCAAGAAACATGGCAACGCCTATCGTGCATTGAATCAGCGATTGAGCACGAGAGGGATGAAACTCACCCAATGCGGTGGAGCCACTACGGCTACAACCAAGGCGCAATGAGAAAGACCGCTGACGGGCGATGGAGACTCAGGGCGAGGAAGCAAAGCGACAGTGAGACGATCCGAGACCAAGGCGACGGCAATTAAGGGTTTGAGGGCTAGCGCTTGAAGAAGTAATCAACGCTACCGCCTCGAGTATATACCCTTTCGTCTTCCGGTGGGACCGAAGTTTGAAACCTTGGGACCGAGATGGTTAATCTGCAGTGCTACACACTTCGTCACGCCGAATTTGAAACTCGGTTTCACCGAGGTGAAAACTCAGATCAATCCAAGTGATTTCGTTCCGACTGATTGAGTATATCGGTTCGACCAAGTACTTAGAAGGTTTTGGAAGTTAGGCTTTGACGGATCGTGGCTTCGAGTGCTCCTCACTCCGCCTCGTCCGAAAAGTCTTGTTCAAAGTTTGTGATATAAGCATGAATAGAGTTTGAGACAAGAAAGCATAGATAGCTAGGAGGAACTTAGGCATTCTTGTCCATCCATTTGGTCAAAAAGAAAAAACCAAAAGACCAAAGCAACAAATGGATGTCCTCGAATGGATAAAATCATGCATCCAACATGCTCACACAATAAGATAGCAAATGAAATATGTGTCAAACATGCACAAACAAAACACTAACAAATATAACACAATTTGGCGATGACTAGGTCATCTATATATGAGTATATTGACTTAGGAGTCAAATGAGAACATTTGATCATAGGTCATACTCATCGCTTAAGCACAAGTGGGGTTACCACTTTTCCATAAAGCATTAATGTGTTCACATCATTAGAAGATGCTTTAGCTCATTTCTTTAGAGCAAAGCTCCCTTGATGTGAGAACCCCTTTAAAGGGTCAAACTAACCTTGGGTTGTCGTTGAAGACTTCATGTAGATGTTGAAGATGTGGATGCTCAATGTTGATGAAGATCATCAAGAGTTGGGAGCAATCTTTGATTCTGCACTTTCAATACCTACATGGGTTAGTCCCACAAGGAACAAACAAGAATATCCATGGACATAGATTGAAGTTCACAATAGATGATGTCCATGAAAGCAATGATTACCTTGTCCCTCGACTTACCAACATGAGGGTTTGTGACTCCATGAACTAGTGCAAGATGTGGAAGTTGATTGCACAAGTCCTTGCCAAAATGAATATGAGTGAAGTATATTACGGAGTCACCCTCAAGAACCTTCTAGTTCTTCTTCTTCGGATCCACATCATCTTGATGGGAATCCTTGGGGTAGTAGTTGAGCTTGTTGAAGTAGAACTTGAAGTTGCCTTTGGGAACCCACTTGACCATGGCCTTGGGTGCCTCAATGAATGCATCAATCTCCTCTTGAAGCTTGTTCTCGCCTTTTAGCTTGTGGTCTTGTGGTGGAAGGTCATCTTGAGCTTGTTCCTCGCTTGGAAGAAGTAGGATCATACTTCTTCTCTCTGAGAAACAAACTTTGGAGGATATCGACTTTCTTCCCATTCAACACCTCGGCGCTGAACTTTCGCTCAAAACCAATTCCTTGATTCTTCCTGTCTTCCTTGTTTTGTAACAATTTCTCAAAGCTTTTTAAGCCGCGAAGACTTTTGTAGACACCTTTCTATAATCCCTTTCAATAGACTATTTTCTTGCTCAAGTGAAACTTGGCTTGAAACATTGTTAGTGGAATCAAGAGAATTACTAGAAGTAACAACATTTGATTTAGCATGATTATTGTTACTACTAGATGAAGAATTTTATGCTTGTGCTTGTCATGCTTAGTTTTGATAGGTGGCAAGAAATTAGACAAGAGAAGTCGCTTGGCAAGATATGAAGAACTCTTCTTCAAGATCGCCATTGATAGCTTTTAGAAACTCATGTTCTTGCTTTAGATTGAGCTTCTAAGCGTAGCTTCTCATGAGATCTTAGGAGCTCTCTATGATCTTCTTGAGTTGTTTCATGAGCTAACTTAAGAGTGTTTAGTTCTTTAGTTAGACGCTCAATCTCCTTCATAGCATTGTCATTCGATTCTTCTCGACTATAAAGACTACTAGCATGTTCATCATTACTAAGCTCACTAGATTTATCATGTAAGAGCTCATCTTCACCAAGCAAGTCATCCTCATCACTATCAAAGTCAATAAACTCTGGATGTGATACCTTGGGGCCTTTTGCCATGAAGCATCTTCCAATTCCCTCATTTGGTGAATCAAATATGTCATAGGAGTTGGAGTTGAGGACACTAGAGCAAGACCGCAACACCTTCATCTTGACTCAGATTCGAGTTGGAGTGATAGCTTCTTTCGAGTGATTGTTGAGTCGGAGCCGAAACCCATTCACCAACATGAGCTTGATGTTTTCTTCTTGTGTAGCCCTTGATGACTTGTCTTTCCTTTCCTAACCTTGCTTCTCCGAGAGGATCTTCGCTCATAACGATCATCTCTACTCCTTCTTTTCGAGGCGACTCTTCTCTTGAGCTTCTTCTTCTGAGATTCTTCTTCTCTTGTGGGGAGTCGAACACTCATTTGAGTAGTGTCCGGTCTTCCACAATTGTAGCAATTGATCACGCACTAGAAGATCTCTTTCATCATATGATCTAGACTTTGAGCTTCTTTCCTTGCTTCTACTCTTGTAGAATTTGTTGAAGTTCTTCACCATTAGGCTTATCTCTTCATTGAAACTAGCTTGTCACTTGAGGATGTGGGAGCTTCAACTGCAGCTTTGTAAGCACCACTTGACTTGTTGTGAAGCTCTTCCTTATCTTTAAGTGTCATCTCATGAGCAACAATCCTTCCAATGACTCTCGGTAGGCTTGAGATCTTTGTAGTTTGGCATCATTTGAATCAAAGTACACGGTGTCATACTTTCCATCCAAAGCTCGAGAATCTTCTTGATGATGAATCGGTCGGTCATTTCTTCGCCTTAAGCCTCGCCATCTCATTGGTGATGAGAGCAAGCCTAGAGTACATTTCAGCGACTCTTCACCTTCCTTCATCTTGAACTTGTCAAGTCGACTTTGAAGAACATCTAGCTTTGATTCCTTCACGACTCGTACTTCGCGCATTTCACCAAAGTATCCCAAATCTCTTTTGCATTCTCAAGACGGCTGATCTTGTTGAACCCTCGACACAAAGCATTGAAGAGAATGTCACAAGCTTGAGCATTGTTCAGAACATCCGAACTCATCCGCAGAGCTTCATGATCCGAACTTTTCCTTCTTCAAGAACTCACCTTGCAAGCCAACACAAATAATGCCCCATGCGCAGGTTATGTCCAAGAATATGCATTTTCATTTTATGCTTCCAACTAGCAAAGTTTGAACCATCAAAGTAAGGACCTCTACGGAAATTACCCTCACTAGACGCCATACTCTCCTAGGTTGTGAAACCAAGCTTATGGAGTCCAATGCAATGGAAACCAATCCAATGGAGACCAAAGCTCTGATACCACTTGTAGGATCGGAAGTATGTCTAGAGGGGGGGTGATTAGACTACTTGACAACTTAAAAGTTTTGCCTTTGATTGAGTAGTTTCTTAGCAAGTTCACAATGATAACTAAGTCAAGTATCACCCACACATGCAATTCTAGAGTTGTGGCAGCGGAAAGTAAATTGCACGATAGTAAATGAGAGGTGGAGAAGAGCAAACGCAATGGAGACACGGAGATTTTTTTTCGTGGTTCCGAGTAGGTGGTGCTATCGCCAATCCACGCTGATGGAGACTTCAACCCACCTGAGGGTAACGGCCACTGAGTCCACGGAGGGCTCCACCCATTTAAGGGTCCACGGAAGAAGCAACCTTGTCTATGCCATCATGGCTTACGCCCACGGAGGACTAGCCTTACTGTAGATCTTCAAAGTAGGCGATCTCCTTGCCTTTACAAACTCCTTGGTTCAACTCCACATCATGACGGAGGCTCCCAAGTTACACCCAACTAATCTAGGAGGCACCACCTCCAAAAGGTAATAGATGGGGTTGGTGATGATGAACCTTGCTCTTGTGCTTCAAATGATATCTCCCCAACACTCAACTCTCCTCACCGATTTGGCTGTGGAGGAGGAAGGATTGAGTGGAAAGCAACTTGGGAAAGACTAGAAATCAAGTTTCATATGGTGAGTGGAGCAACTTGATCTCAACACAAGGGTAGGTAGTTTTCTTCTCAGTAAATGTAAGGTAGGAGTGGTAGTTCTTCTCGATGGCTCTTCCACTTAATGAAGAGGAGGTGGAGGGTATTTATAGCTCCACATTAAAATCCAACTGCTATACACACATTTCACCAATCTCACGATCAAGTTGACAACTCGGTCGACCGAAAGTTCAAATCTTGTGAATTGCTGGGATTTTCGTGACCGAAATACAATCTTGCTAGTCCGATTCTTCCAAAGTCTAGGGTTCGCCAACTTGTGGGACCGATTTTCTCATCTCGTGACACACCGATTTGAGTACGTATGTTACAAGGTTGGCAACACCAATTTCGAACGACCGAGTTTGGAATCGGAAAATCCGAGATTCTTAGGGTTTGGCTATATATCGAGGTGGTTCATCTCTTGTGATCGAGTTTGGAATCGTGTGGACCGAGATTACTTATGAGTTTATGTTGGAATGAAAGATTCATTATAGTTTGAGAGATAAATCACTAAGCACTTTAGAGCAACCAGATCATCATCATAACTCTCACCCCTTTTAATAGTATTGGCTTTCCTATGGACTCAATGTGATCTTGGATCACTAAACCAAAAATGGAGTCTTGAGCTTTTGCATAACGTTTTCCTTTAGCATTTTGAGGGGTCCACATCATCACTCATTGCTATACCTATATCAATCGAACTTTCTAAATATTCTCAAGAAATGATTAGTTCAATGATATATATGTTGTTATTAATTACCAAAACCACCGGGGATTAGTTGCACTTTCACTCTCACTGCCCATCAAGGCCACTTTGTGAACTTAATGATTGCAACGCATAAGTAATCAAAGCCCCCGATCGCCGGAAAGGGGCCGAGGATGTCGAGCCCTGCACTTTCTAAAATGGCAGTGATAAAGGGATCGCCCGAGAGCTTGAGGGCCGGGTGTATTCGCTGAGTGGAACTGCACGCCAACTTGGTTACTTGTGGCGATCCCAAGGGTTTGCCAAAGAGACCTTTTCCAAGTGATGACCACATATGCCTCCATGTATCTCCGCCAACTTCTATCTTCCCGGGAATGCACTTCAATTTCACCATTGAATTTTCTTTTCCGCAAGATGTCCGAAACCACATACTTGATTGCTGGCCATTTCTCCGCTTTCTTCTGTTTTTCGAAGTTGTCCGCTCAAGAAAACAAATCGGACCCATGCGGAGCTTGCTCAACAACAAGGACTAAAGGCACAATGTTGTGGAACATTCGCTTTCCAAGGCCCGGCCGAGTTGATGTTCCCCAAGCTTGCCGAGCAAAACTTGTCGGAGCGCCCGCTTAACGGACAAACCCTAGGGCTTGCCGGAGACGCCTCAAGACTTTTTGTGTTGATTTGGGGACCTTCTTAGCGGCGGTTGGGAGCTCCGAAAGTAGTCACCAAATCAACTTCCTCTTTCTTGCTCTCCTGATGGTGTTACAATGGTTTAGTCACTTTGAGCACAAAGATCCCCGGTTCCATAGGTAACTTTAATGCAGACATTTTGAAGCCATCCAACGGTTCGCTCTTGGAACATGCCCATCTGCAAGCCCCAAAATGCTCTTCCAACTTTCTCACTTCATCAATGTAAGCTTCCATCAACAACTCGATAATCTTTTGTTTACGGGGACGAAAGCCGGGAGTCACCCCAAAATAAGCTTTTGATCCCAAGGTCGTATATTCGAGTCCCAAGCAAACCTTCATATAAAGATTGTTTTTTGCCCTTGGGAAAGTGCATCCGACCACGACTTGAGGTGTTCTGGTGCGATAAGTAACATGCTCAAGACCGGGCGCTTTGCAGCAGAAGGCACCATCAAAGTACATCATCCATTCTTTGCTTGCTTCCTTGACGGGATGCTCAAGCTCGAGTTTCTTCAGTGTTGGCCCATCCGCTATAATTTCCGCCAATGTCCGCCTCGATAGTTGAAGTACTCCAAACTTGAGGCCAAAGCTTGAATTCCGGCCACTCAAACCCGCCCTTGCTTCGGATTCCAATATCCTCTTCAACGAAAGCGAGTGAAACTATGATCTCATGTGCTTGAAAGTAATGGCGATTTCGAGGCCATGAGAAGGCCGAAGTTACTGGACGCCAGTACCTTGATCTAGCCTCCGAAGGGAACCGCAAAGTAAAGGCCGACATTTTTTGCTTTTTCGTGGTCCAGATCCATCCTTTGACCGAGCTTGTGGGAAGCCTCCTTTGTCGCCGACGCCCCCGCCGCTTAGTCATCATCCCCTCCTTTCGCCTTAACGCAACACTAACCACTTGATTGGTTGCCACTAGATATAAAAGAATTCAAGGGCTTAGGTGCCAAGTATTGGAGGGAGGATAGGTATTCTTCGTCTCCGCAGCCCGCTCCCTGAGTCCATTTCATTGACCCGCTTTTTCAATATTTTGAAAATGGCGGTGGTCCAAGAATTAGAGATGAACCGGGCAGCCACGACGAAGCCTTCGGACATCCTTGACGTGTTCGTGCTTCAATCCTCAATGGCCTTGATCTTGTCGGGATTAGCTTAACCTCCGAGATACGAAGAACCCAAAGCTTGCCGGAGGGGACTCCAACAGACTTCGGGATTGAGCTTGAGGTTGATCTTGCACGATTTGCAAAGGTCTCATCCAAATCTTGAATCGAGTTGTTTATCTTTGCTCTGACCACTATGTCATCCATGTAAGCCTCTACATTTCGGAATGGGGCTCAAAAGCTTGGAACTACCTTGCAAATGTTAACCAGATTTTAGTCCGAAGGCATCCGAAAAGCAAAGCGCACATGGAGTAATGAATGCGGTTTTCTCATCCTCTTCTCGCCATGAAGATTTGATGATATCCATATGCATCAAGAAATGAAAGCGATCACATCCGCCGGGAGTCGGTAACGGGCAATGCGCCGCAAGGAAATGGATCTTTGGGACAAGTTTATTAACATCCGGAAGTCAAGACAAAGTTTCCATTTTCCGCCCTTTGGCGACACTCAAAGATTCCAACCACGAGACGGAGCACCCACACAAGGCCCCCGCCCAACTTTTGATCTTCGGATGAATTCTGGCGCCCCCGCTTGCTTTTCCCATTTTTTTTGACGGGCGGAGGACAGACGGCAAGGTGGTGCTCAATTATTTTCCGAACACCGGATGTCGACGGTTCCATGCAAACACCCGACGTCCCCAGAGAACGAGGCTTCCTATTTAGGGTCAAGGGCAACGATGGTGAAGGTACCACCCGCCCTCCTGGCGGCCACCGGTCTTCCGGGAGCTGTTCGCTTTTAATTGCCGTGGAGCTCGATGGGGCCTCGACGGTAGGATCACCAAGAGGTGCGCTGCCGGGGGATCAGCTCGCCACGGTCTTTCCTCCCCGGAGTTTCCCGCAAGTGTCTTTGACCCGCGTCCCGCTTCCCGAGATCTTGTTTGGGCGATAAGGGCATCTTTTTGTCGCCAGGAGAGATGACACTTATCGGACCTAGCATCTTGAGCATGTTGTATGCATAAGAGAAGTGCCATGAACTTGGCGAAGGCCGACCGAGTATCCCATTGTAAGGCAATGGGAAATCAGCAACGCCAAAAGTGATTTTCCGTTCCGGTTCAGTCCGCCAAATGTCAGGGTAATGTGATCTTCCCTTCGCTTGCTCCTTCTGGATTGATTCCTTGAATGTACCGCCCATCGAGCTCCCGGGATCCGAGTTTTTGAGTACCGAGGAGATCGGTCTGCCGCCCCACCGTAACCAAAGATCTTTGTGACCTTGAGGTTGGGAAGTTGGCAAACCAAAGATCGAAGCACCCACCGCAGCTTAGCGATCGGGTGGTCTCAAGGTCAAAGATGATAGGCGGGGACCACTTGAGGCTTTGCGGACTGACCGGGTGGTTCTTATTAACTTCCCGCATCCACGCTTGAGCCGGGGCGGGATGTAGAGAAGCACCACCCCAACGCATTGAACCTCTTTGTTTCAAACTCCTACTCGCCGATCCCATCATCCATGTCCTTATCTTCATCTTCATCCTTTTGCCTGGGAGGCTTGTCTCCTCCGCTTTTGGCCTTGTGGGGTTCCCCCGCGGACATTTCTTGCCCACGCCAAATTTTCCCTCTTTTTTCCTTGTCGCCGTCAATTTTCCTTTTGACTAACGACCTTTCGACCCTTGCAACTTTGGGGACATGGCCCGGACGGTGGACGCAAAATTTTTTCTAGTCCCCTTTTCTTGCGGGGCCGCCATTTGTTCCCGCCTGGGCCCTCCATGGTTTTGGCCGCCGGACCCCATCTTTCCCATTCCTTTCCCAGTTCCCCGGGTTTTTCTTTTCATGGGACCTACCGCCAATTTTGTTCCGTTTCTCCGGATTTCCCTTCTCGGGGAATTGTCGCCGTTTGTAGAACCGCCGACCCTTCTTATCTTGAATGATTTCCCA
>JAHHZJ010007601.1:0-11638 GCA_021437245.1 Aegilops speltoides | reverse complement strand
CTTTGTCCTCCACTCCCACGATGTTTCTTTTCCCCGAAAGAACAATGTGCGCTTTTGATCATCGATGATGTAATCGACGCTTTCTTATCTTTCCGCTTCTCGTTTGCTACTCATGTCCTTCACATAGAAAACCCGAGCGACATCTTTCGCTAGGACTAATGGTTCCAAGGTAACCAAGATTGTTGAAATCCACCATTGTCATTCCGTATTGCTGGTCCACCTTTACCCCACCTCCCGTTAGCTTGAACCATTTGCACCGAACAAAGGGACCTTAAAGGAGGGTCCATAGTCAAGTTCCCATATCTCTCTATGTAACCATAATATGTGACCTTTTGCCCATTCTCGTTGTGCATCAAAGCGACACCACTGTTTGGTTGGTGCTCTTTTATCTTGGGCGATCGTAAAATGTATTCCCATTTATCTCGCACTTTGGAAAGTCGTTATAGTCAAGATGGTGTCTTGGCCAACATGTACAGCTGATCTACAACATCATTGTCATTCATTAAATGTTTTTCAACCAACCGCCGAAAGTCTCCATGTGGGCCTTCCTAATCCAGATTCAGCTTCCCGGTTGTCCGAGCGAAAATATTCTTGTGTTTTCAAAGCACGGAGCCACCTGTTGGAATTGGTCAAGACAAGGTGGTGTGCTTCACGAGAATGGTCATCCATACATATCGTTGATTTCCTTCCGATCGGTTTTTCCACTTAGTCTCCTCGCTGCGCATCGAGGAAGACCAATCGCTTAAGGTCGAACAAAGTCAACACAAAACTCAATTACCTCCTCATTTCCATAGCCCTTGGCGATGCTTCCTTCTCGCCTAGCACGGTTACTTAACATATTTCTTTAATACTCCCATGAACCTCTCAAGGGGAACATATTGTGTAGAAATACAGACCGAGAACGGAAATCTCTTCGACTAGGTGAACCAGGAGGTGCGCATAATATTGAAGAAGGATGGCGGAACACCAACTCAAATCGACAAGACATTGGATCACATCGCTCAGAACTGGTAGAACTTCTGGATTGATTACCTTCGAGAGATTGCATTGAGGAATGCACATAGCTTCACAATGGCTAATCGAACATTTTCCGCAGGAGCCCCTCAAAGCAATCGGAAGCAATTGCGCTATAATCACGTGGGCCGTGAGACTTCAGGTTTTGGAACTTTTTCTCCGCCATGTTTATTATTCCCTTTATATTGACGAGAATCCAGACGGACCTTCATACGCTCTGCATTCAAAAAGATGACCTTCTTCTTGGTCGAGCGTAGTCTGGCACGACCTTGAAACCATTCCGATGCCGGTCATCGTGGTCTTTCAAACGCTGCTGGTCCGCCGGCTTCCTTTGTATCATTTGTCTTCCCATACACGCCCAAGAAGCTTAGGAGGTTCACGCAAATATTCTTCGAAGTGCATCACGCCGATTGCAGAGCGGACTTCTAGGACTTTCCAATATTCTAGCTCCTGCATATAGATTTCTTCTTCCACATGGCTGCGTTCGCCACTCCCTTCGAACCGATTGTCCGCCAGACCCTTTCCAAAGATGACTTTCAAATCCTTGACCATATCAAATACTCAAGACCTAAGCAGTGTTCCGCAGCTTCGCCGTGATCTGCTTGCCGCTGTAATGCTTGCCTTTCTTTCATCGATGAATTTTCGAAGAAATCGACGATGCCCAAGGTACACGCTCTTCTTACAATTTGGCAAATGTACACTTTTAGTCTCATGTAAGCAAGGCATGCATTGTATCCCTTTATTTGACAGTCCCGAAGGTTACTAAGAGCAGGCCAATCGTTGATGGTTACGAAAAGCAACGCCAGAGGTCAAATTCTCTTGTTTGTGCTCATCCCACACACGGACACCACCCCACACCGTAAAAGTTCATCAACTAATGGCCTTAGGTACACATCGATGTCGCTGCCGGGTTGCTTCGACCTTGGATGAGCACCGCATCATAATGAACTTCCGCTCATGCACAACCAAGGAGGAAGGTTGTAGATGCATAGAGTCACGGGCCAGTGCTATGGCTGAGCTCGCCGCCAAAAGGATTCATGCCATCCGATTTAGAGCAAATCTTATGTTCCTTGCGCTCACCGCAAAATCTGTGAACCATCTCCAATCTTTCTCCATTATGCTCCATCTGCGTGTGTCTCAACTCCCCGTCCGACTTACGCTTTCTTTGTGCCATCGCAACAACTTGGCATGCTTTTATTCATGAACAGACGCTTCAACCGTGGTATTATAGGAGCATACCACATCACCTTGGCGGAACCTCTTCCGGTTTCGCCTCAACATCGCTACCGTGGTCATCGCCCGATCTTATAACGCAATGCAAAGGCATACCGGCATTCATTCAAATTCTCGATTCATCATGTAGAGGATGCAAATGATGCATGCATGTATCTTCGTAACCTCTAAACCTAGAGGGCGATAACCTTCTTTGCTTCAGACGATCAAGGGCAACTCGTTATCCTTTGGAAACATATTCTTCAACATTTTCAGAAGTTTTCAAATGCCGAGTCAGCCTACACCGCCTCCTTCCATTTCAAAGCAAATCCAGGTCAGCCCAATTTTTGCACCATCATCGATCCGGGTACAGCTTTCGGATCCTCTAACATGCGATCCAAATTCTCCTCTCCTTTTCGTTTCCACGCCTCCGCATCAAGAATGGTCCACCAAGATCATCAACGGATCATCACGCGCTCTTCTTCACCTTCCCTTCACCTTCAAAGATCCTCCATGAAAGTATCACCGAAATGAGCAAGATAGCTTTCATCGATGAAATCATCCCTTCTTCATCTTCTTCCATTATAACCTCTTTCTCCATGCTTGGTCCAACAATTATAGCTTGGCATGAAACCCTTCAAGCAGATGCATGTGAACAACTCTTGAGGAAGAGTAACCTTCTCATTCTTACAGATAACACATGGATAGATAACAAAACCCCCGCTTGTTCGTGATTAGCCACTACGAGGAAATCTTTCAAACCCAGAGTGAACTCACGGAGAGTCGGTTATCAGACATCCATTGCCGATTCATCTGCATTATTATAATATAAAATATATAATTAACCATCATGCATTTGTTATGAACTACACACATGCATATTGACACATCAAAGGTTCATCAAGTTGCTAACCGCGATCAAGAGTGTGGCTCCAACATTTCATGTCATGTTTGTTTCATGCTCTTGGGGCATTTCATCAAACACCTTATGTGCATAAGAGGAACCAAAAGCAAACCTACACCCACTTGTGAAGAGAATGGCTCCAAATGGCTAAGTGTTGGCTGCTGGATGGGTATATATAGGGAGGGCTTTAGTCGCGTTGGCCCGGCAAATCAGGACTAAAGGTGCTCAAGACCTTTAGTCGTGGTTGGCCTCGGCCAACCGCGACTAAAGCCCTCACGCACCACTGCCACCGAGCGCCCAGGCTCAGTTTGGTCGCGTTCACCTCCGTAATCATGATTAAAGGTCCCATTGGTCGCGGTTCCTACAGCTCAGACTTATGGGCTGGACGGAAAGCCTGTTTTTCCACTAGTGATACAGCCTTCTCCACGCCTTCCACTACTAAAGGAACAACTTTCGCTTCATCCGTAGTGACGAAGAAAGAAAGTTCCATGAAATGTTGGGATCAAGTAAAGTAGCCAAGACCGACAATCCTATCTCGGGAATAGCGCCCGCCCTTGATAGAACCCTTGAAGTTCAGGACATGCCTCCGCTTCTCCATTTCCGCTTGGTTGTTCATCATCATCATCATTTTAGCATCCTCATCGCTCAATCCGAGGACGGATGAGCTCTGAATATGAATTGCCGACATCATCATTTCCATAGCCATCATTCCACGCATTTAATCCATTGGTGACCTAGAAGTATGGCTGAAAGAATAAAAAACGTTCAACATTTCATCGAACACGAGAGCACTATGTGAAAATATGGGAAGGGGGTTAACGCAGTGCAGCGTCGTGGCGTGCAACCTTGTTCGCTGCGCCTGGTCGGCGTTGGTGGATTGGGGCATTCAAAGGCGGCCCTTGGTTGGGGATGACGGAGGAGCACCGCTGTGTCAAAACCGCGGATCTCGGTAGGGGGTCCAAACGGCGCCTAGGCGGATGGTAACAGGAGACAAGGGACATGATGGTTTTACCTGTGTTCGCCCTCTCGATGGAGGTAAAACCCTACCCGCTTGATTGATATTGATGATATGGGTAGTACAAGAGGATCTACCACGAGATCAAGGAGGCTAAACCCAGAAGCTAGCCTATGGTATGATTGTTGTAATGATTGTTCGCCCCACGGACTAAAACCCTCCGGTTTATATAGACACCGAGAGGTGTAGGGGAACGAGTAATTTCAAAAATTTCCCACGCATTACGTAAGATCATGGTGATGCATAGCAACGAGAGGGGAGAGGTTGTTCACGCATCTTTGTAGACCAAGCGAAACGCTGACGCAATATAGAGGAAGTAGTCGACGCCTTCCCGTCCAACCGATCCAAGCACCGCTATTCGCACCTCCGAAGTTCTTGACACACGACAGCTCGATGACGCACTCGGCCCGATCCAGAAAGCTTCGGGAGGAGTTCCACAAGACGACGAAGGCAGGACGATCTTGATGTTCAACTGCCGCAGGCTTCGCCTTAAGCACCGCTACAATATGACCGAGGTGTAATATCGTGGAGGGGGCACCGACACGCTAAGGAACGATCACAAGATCAACTTGTGTGTCTATGGGGTGCCCCTGCCCTCGAGATATAAAGGAGTGGAGGAGGGAGGCCGCCTCTCTATGGAGCGCCTTAGGGGAGTCCTACTCCCACCGAGTAGGATTCCCTTTCCTAGTCCAACTAGGAATCCTTCCAAGTATTAGGAGTAGGAGACAAGGAAGGGGAGGGAGAAGGAAGGAAGGAGGGCGAGCTTCCTCCCTAGTCCACCCGACTAGGCCTTGGGGCGACGGCCTGCCCTAGGCAGCCCCTCTCTTTCCCCGTATGGCCCAATAAGGCCCAATACTTCTCCCCGTATTCCCGTGAACTCCCCGTATTCAAAATACCCAACCACTCGAACCTTCCGATGTCCGAATTGTTGGGGAACGCTGCAGAAAATTAAATTTTTTCCTACGGTTTCACCAAGATCCATCTATGAGTTCATCTAAGCAACGAGTATTGGGAGAGAGTTTGCATCTACATACCACTTGTAGATCGCAGGATGAAGCTTGCAAGGTGATGATGGAGTCGCATCGACGTGATTCAGATCACCGATGTCCAAGTGCTGAACGGAAAGCACCTCCGCTCTCAACACACGACGGACGAGTGACGCTCCTCCGATTGATCCAGCAAGGAGGAAGGAGAGGTTGAGGAAGACAGCTCCACCGCAAAGACGACAGGCAGGATGGTGGAGAAGCAAGATCGGCTGTGGCTTCGCCAAGCGCCTATGGAGGAGGAGAGGTGTTGGGAGGGAGGGCTGCGCTTGGCTTGGTGCTGCCCTCCCTCACCCCCTATTTATAGGGGAAGGGAGAGGGGCCGCCCCTCTAGATCCCATCTAGAGGGGGCGGCGGCCAAGGAGGGGGACTGCCCTCAGCGGGGGCGCCTCTAGGGTTCCCCTCAACCCCAGGCCAAGGGCCAGGAGGGGTGCGCCAGCCCACCGGCTGGCCACCTCCCCACGCAGCCATGCCCCGGAGGGTGGCCTCTCCGTGGCCCCCAGTAATACCCGATGCCCTCAAACTTTCCGTGTCCTTTAACAACTTCCCATATATAAATCTTTACCTCCGACCCTTCCGAACTCCTCGTGACGTCCGGATCTCATCCGGACTCAACAACATTCGGTAGTCACATATTTGACTTCCTACTAACCCTAGGCCACCGAACCTTATGTGTAGACCCACGGTTCGGGAGACATGCGACATGACCGAGACGACTTTGGGCAATAACCAACAGCGGGTATGGATACCCATGTTGGTTCTACATGCTCCTCGATGATTTCATCGGTTGAACCACGATGTCGAGGATTCGATCAAACCTCAGATGCAATTCCCTTTGTCAATCGGTACGTTATTTGCTCGAGACTCGATCGCCGGTATCCCAATACCTTGTTCAGCCTCGCATCGCAAGTCACTTTACTGCATCAGAATGCATGATCCCGACATCACCTTGGTCAACTTGAGCTCATTATGATGATGCATTACCGAAAGGGGCCCAGAGATACCTCTCCGCACACGGAGTGACAAATCCCAGCCTCGATCCGTGTCAATCCAATGATACTTTCGAGATACCGTAATGCACCTTTATAGTCACCCAGCTTACGCTAGACGCTTGATACACCCAAGGCACTCCTATGGTAACCGGAGTTACATGATCTCATGGTCGAAGGAAGAGATACTTGACATTGGCAAGCTTACTAGCAAACTAACTATGCGATCTTTTATGCTATGCTTAGGATTGTCTTGTCCATCACATCATTCTCCTAATGATGTGATCCCGTTATCAACGACATCCAATGTCCATAGTCGAAACCATGACTATCTATTGATCACAACGGGCTAGTCAACTAGAGGCTCACTAGGGACATATTGGGGTCTAAGTGTTCACACGGTATTACGATTTCCGGATAATACAGCTTATAGCATGAACAAAAGACAATTATCATGAACATTGAAATATAATAATACTTTTATTATTGCCTCTAGGGCATATTTCCAACAGTCTCCCACTTGCACTAGAGTCACCAATCTAGTTACATTGTGATGAATCGAACACCCATAGAGTTCTCGTGTTGATCATGTTTTGCACGCTGGAGAGAGTTTAGTCAACGGATCTCGACATTCAGATCCGGTGCACTTTGCAAATATCTATGTCTCCATCTTGAACATTTTCGTGGATGGAGTTGAAACAACGCTTGATGTGCTCGGTCTTCTTGTGAAACCCGGCCCTTGGCAAGGGCAATAGCTCCAGGTTGTCACGTAAGAGTTTGATTGGCCCCGACGCATTGGGTATGACTCCTAGGTTGGTGATGAACTCCTTCACCCAAATCGCTTCATGCGCTGCCTCCGAGGCTGCCATGTACTCCGCTTCACATGTAGATCCCGCCACGACGCTCGCTTGTGCACCGCACCAGCTCACCGCTCCACCATTCAACATATACACGATCCGGTTTGTGACTTAGAGTCATCCAGATCTCGAGTCGGCTAGTGTCGACGAACCCTTTACGACAGCTCTTCGCTCCTCCATAAACGAGAAACATGTCCTTTGTCCTTTTCGTACTTCAGATATTCTTGACCGCTGTCAGTTGTTCCTTGCCGGGATTATTTTGGTATCTTGCAACCAAACTTACGGCAAGGTTTACATCGGTCCGTACACAAAGATGGCATACATAATAGATCCTATGGCTGAAGCATAGGGATGACACTCATCTCTTCTTTATCTTTTGTCGTGGTCGGTGATCGAGCCGAGCTCAATCTCACACCTTGTAACATAGGCAAGAACCCTTCTTGGACTGATCCATTTTGAACCTCTTCAAAATCTTATCAAGGTATGTGCTTTGTGAAAGACCTATGAGGCGTCTCGATCTATCTCTATAGATCTTGATGCCTAATATATAAGCAGCTTCTCCAAGGTCCTTCATTGAAAAGCACTTATTCAAGTAGGCCTTAATGTTGTCCAGAAGTTTTGTATCATTTCCCATCAATAGTATGTCATCTACATATAATAGGAGAAATGCCACGAGCTCCCACTCACTTTCTTGTAAACGCAGCTTCTCCATAAGTCTCAAGATAAACCCAAACGCTTTGATCATTTCATCAAAGCGAATGTTCCAACTCCGAGATGCTTGCACCAGTCCATAAATGGATCGCGGAGCTTGCATACTTTGTTAGCATCCCGAGGATCGACAAAACCTTCCGCTGCATCATATACAGCTCTTCCTTAAGATGTCCGCTAGGAATGCCGCTTTAACGCCCATCTCGCCATATCTCATAATCATAGTATGCGCAATTGCTAACATGATTCGGACGGACTTTAGCTTCGCCACGGAGAGAATGTCTCGTCAGAGTCAATCCCTTGAACTTGTCGATAACCCTTAGCGACAAGTCGAGCCTTATAGATGGTAATATTACCATCCGCATCCTGCCTTCTTCTTAAAAATCCATTTATTTTCTATCGTCACGATCATCGGGCAAGTCTCAAAGTCCATACTTTGTTTTCATACATGGATTCTATCTCGGATTTCATGGCTTCAAGCCATTTGTTGGAATCTGGGCCCGCCATTGCTTCTTCATAGTTCAAGGTTCATTGTTGTCTAACAACATGATTTCCATGATAGGGTTGCCGCATCACTCGTGCGGAACGTGTCCTCGTGGACCTTCGAGGTTCAAGAGCAACTTGATCCAAGTACCTTGATCATCATCATTGTTTTCCTCTTCACCTGGCGTAGGCATCACAGAACGGTTTCGCGCTGCACCACTTTCCTGCTCGAGAGGTAGTACTTCATCGAAGTTCTACTTTCCTCCCACTTACTTCTTTCGAGAGAAACTTTTTCCGTAAAGCATCCGCTCTGGCAACAAAGATCTTGCCTTCGGATCTTAAGTAGAAGGTATACCCGACAGCTTCCTTAGGGTATCCTATGAATACACATTTTTCCGACTTTGGGTTCGAGCTTTCAGTTGAAGTTTTGACATAAGCATCGATCCCCAAACTTTTAGAAACATACTAGGTTTCTTCCCAAACCATAATTCATACGGTGTCGCCTCAACGGATTTAGACGGTGCCCTATTTAAAGTGAATGTAGTTGTCTCTAGAGCGATCCCCAAAATGATAGCGTAAATCGGTAAGAGACATCATAGACCGCACCATATCCAATAGAGTGCGACATGACGCTCGACACACCGCTTCACCGAGGTGTTCCAGCGGCGTGAGTTGTGAAACTATTCCACATTTCCTTAAGTGTGTGCCAAACTCGTGACTTAAGTATTCTCTCCACGATCCGATCGAAGAATTTTATCTTTCGTCACGTTGATTCTCTACCTCACTCTGAAATTCCTTGAACTTTTCAAAGGTCTCAGACTTTGTGTTTCATTAAGTAGACATACCCATATCTACTCAAGTCATCGGAGAGTGAGAACATAACGATATCCTCCGCGAGCCTCAACGCCATTGGACCGCACATCGGTATGTATGATTTCCAACAAGTTGGTTGCTCGCCCATTGTTCCGAGAACGGAGTCTTGGTCATTTTGCCCAAGAGGCATGGTTCGCATGTGTCAAACGATTCATAATCAAGAGACTCTAAAAGTCCATCAGCATGGAGCTTCTTCATGCGCTTGACACCAATGTGACCAAGGCGGCAAAGTACACAAGTATGTGGGACTATCGTTATCAACTTTACATCTTTTGGCATCCACACTATGCACATGTGTAATATTACGCCGAGATTCATTAAGAATAAACCATTGACCATCGGAGCATGACCATAAAACATATTTCATATAAATCGAACAACCATTATTCTCGACTTAATGAGTAGCCATCTCAGATTAAACGAGATCCAGATACAATGTTCATGCTCAAACATGGCACTAAATAACAATTATTAAGGTTCAAAACTAATCCCGTGGGTAAATGTAGAGGCAGCGCGTCGACGGCGCATCACATCGACTGAACCATTCCCGACGCCAAGATCGTCACCTCGCCCTTCGCCAGCCTCCGCTTATTCCGCAGCTCCGCCGTGAGTTACAAATATGAGCAACGGCACCGTATCAAATACCAGGAGTTACTACGAGTAATCGGTAAGGTACACATCAATTACATGTATATCAAATATACCTTTGGTGTTGCCACCTTCTTATCCGCTAAGTATTTGGGGCAGTTCCGCTCATGACCCTTCCCTTGCAATAAAAGCACTCAGCCTCGTGCTTGGGTCCATTCTTTGACTTCTTCCCGCAACAAGCTTACGGCGCTGCAACATCCTTGCCGCCCTTCTTGAAGTTCTTCTTACCCTTGCCCTTCTTGAACTTAGTGGTCTTATTGACCATCAACACTTGATGTTCCTTTTTGATTTCAGCCTCACGACTTCAGATCGAGAACACTTCAGAATGGTCTTTACCATCCCTCGCATGTTGTAGTTCATCACAAAGCTCTTGTAGCTTGGTGGGAGCGATCGAGGATTCTGCCAATGACCGCCTCATCCGGAGGTTTATGTTCACCGGTCATACGACAGCAACCTGCATATCTTCGTGATGTGCTCATCGACGTAACTGTTTTCTCCATCTTACAATCGAGAACTTGTCGGAGACATCAAATCTCTCGACCCGGCATGAGCTTGGAAAACTAGTTTCAGCTCTTCAACATCTCATATGCTCCGTGGTGCTCAAAACGCTTTTGGAGCCCCGGTTCTAAGTGTAAAGCATGCCGCACCGAACGAGGGAGTAATCATCAGACGAGCTTGCTGCCGCTCATAACGCCTTGGTTCTTCGACGGAGCGCCACCTAGCGTCCTTCTAGGACATATTGCTTCCTCGGCAGCTATGAGGATGATCTCGTGTTCCGGACCCAATCCGATAGTTGCTGCCATCATCTTTCAGCTTGGTTTTCTAGGAACGCTGAAGTTCATGTTGACATTAGCGCTGGCCATTGATCTACAAGACATATTTGCAAAGGTTTTAGACTAAGTTCATGATAATAAAGTTCTAATCAAATTATGAACTCCCACTTAGATTAGACATCCTCTAGTCATCTAAGTGTTACACGATCCGAGTCGACTCAGCCCGTGTCCGATCATCACGTGAGACGGACTAGTCATCGCCGGTGAACATCTTCATGTTGATCGATCTTCCATACGACTCGTGTTCGACCTTTCGTCTCCGTGTTCCGAGGCCATGTCTCGCACATGCTAGGCTCGCTGTTAACCCTAAGTGTTTTCGCTGTAAAACTGTCTTACACCCGCTGTATGTGAACGTAAGAATCCATCACACCCGATCATCACGGGTGCTTAGAAGCTTTATTTAACTGTAGCAGCGGTGCACAGCTTAGGGGAGAACACTTCTGAAATTTTGTAAGGATCATCTTATTTACTACCGTCATCCCTAAGTAAACAAGATGCATAAACATAATAAACATCACATGCAATTATATAGTTGTGACATGATATGGCCAATATCATAAAGCTCCATTGATCTCCATCTTCGGGCTCCATGATCATCTTGTCACCGCTTGACACCATGATCTCCATCATCATGATCTCCATCATCGTGTCTTCATGAAGTTGTCACGCCAACGACTACTTCTACTTCTATGACTAATGTTTAGCAATAAAGTAAAGTAGTTTACATGATGCTCTTCAATGACACGCAGGTCATACAAAAAATAAAGACAACTCCTATGGTTCCTGCCGTTGTCATACTCATCAACATGCAAGTCGTGAATCCTATTACAAGAACATGATCTCATACATCACAATTCATCATTCATCACAACTTCGCCATATCACATCACATGATCAATCGCTGCAAAACAAGTTAGACGCCCTCTAATTGTTGTTGCATCTTTACGTGCTGCATTGGGTTCTAGCAAGAACGCTTTTCACCTACTAATCACCACAACGTGATTTTTGTCAACTTCTATTTACCCTTCATAAGGGCCCTGTTCATCGAATTCGCCCAAC
>JAHHZJ010007600.1:0-12630 GCA_021437245.1 Aegilops speltoides | reverse complement strand
CCAGGGCTTTGCTTTCAAACGGGACGGACTCCGATATTGAATCGATCATAGACGGATTAACACAAACGCCCTAATGGACGGAGGCAAAGGACCCAAACCCGCTATATTCAAACACAAACCCGGATGGGGATAGACCCCAAAATTGCCAACCGCATTCCTTCAAAGGAGGACGCCAGGCCCTTACACCAAGTGCGAGGCTCGGGTTATAGAAGGTGTTCGGCGCCGAACAACTTTCGACGCTAAAAATTAATTTTCCATATCGCCCCATTTAAAAGTGAATATCAAGCACGTTGGGACGGGGCTTTTGTCCGCTTCAACGCCATACCGTGACATCCCCTTACACTTAGGATGCCCGTCCAATGGCGCCATTTCAGAGGGTCACTTAAAGACACCAACTCAGGATCCGACTCAGAGTTAGAGGCTCCTCCGATACCCTTTCACAAGGGGCTGCACGAAACCCAATCGTGGTTTCATATAAACCTTGCTTTAATTATTTATATTTATTCTTTGCACATTTTTCGATGAACTATTTCTAAAACTAAACGCCTTCTTTTTCACGATGAACAAGGCTTTACCTGGCCCGGATAACGCAACGGAGACACGGCAGGGAAGTAGGGACCTGCAAGGATTCTTTTCGATTAAGACCTCAGACCTTTTTATCACCCTTTGTTGTTACTTCCACCTTCCCTATAGCCGGAGCGACGCTGGCATCGGCCGCGTAAGACCATGCCCGCATTCGACACTAGCTTAGGGCACACGCCATTATTATAAAGTCCAACACCTTCGGAGTGTTCGGCGCCCGAAAGTTAGGCATTATATGCATCACCCAATCATGTCTTTGGTCAAATGTTTTTGCCCGCCCGTGTTTTGTCCTTTTACGCTCAGATCATCGGCTAACGGGCACCGGGAGAACTATCGGACAGTTCCCGGCCAAACGAAAGCACCTCAAGAGAGAAAGCCAAAACCGATCTTATGATACAACGAGAACCGGTCAACCACTGACGACATCGAATGTTTAGAATTTCGCGACGAAGGACCGCTTCCGTCAGACAACGCCCAACCGGGAGGCGGCGGTCATCGGGTATTCGTAGCCCCACCTCAGCTCCACCGCTAAGGAAAGAGATAAAGCATTATAGTCCGGATTGCCTTTGGCCACGCTTATCACCTCCTTATAACAGACCAGACGCCGGATTAAAGTGGAAACACGCTTATTTTGGAACACCCAAAGACTTGTGCAGGGGCAGTCAAGACCATCTTTCAGTTATACAAAGTATAAAAACGGCGCAGAGAAGTTTTACTAGTTGGAAGAACAAGTATAAAAAGACATACTATAATCATTGATTTACATGTTAATGCGCTCAATTGAACGCTAATTTTTGAGCATCCGGATTATTACACGGCCCACGCATAATTCCTAAATAATGTCGCAGAAGCCGTTTCCATCCAACCCGGAGAAAGGTGGCGCCCAATCCCACAATGCCCTTCACACGGGTGAGCCATCCGCGCCTTGATGCAGCCGACCGTTATCTCTTGAGCCCCCAAGGAATTGGTGAAGGGGCAAGTAGCTCGTCGCTTTGACCTCTCCGCCAATGGGCCACGATGTCCCTGGCATCCGACAGTCATTTAGTTCTGCCATTCGCCAACCTGCCCCACAAGAGGGCGATCCGGACTGTGGAATTGAGACCAATATAACTCTTCCATCTCGGATCCCCGCCCAAGTGCTTAATGGCATCCGCCGACCGAGCTAAGTCCATATACCCATCCTCCGAACTCCAAACCGCCAAATTGAGCATACTTGGCATCCATAAACCGGGCGACGATCAAAGGCTTGCCCCACTCTCCGCTTGCAGCCCTCCTTCATAGCCCGATTGCCGAGCGCATCCTTGGCTTCGCGGGCCTTTTTCAGGTCTTCCCGCCCGAAACCGCCCTTTTCAAGAGCCCTTTGCGGTAGCATCTTTATTTTCGCGCCATGCCACCTCCCCCTGGCAAAGGCGCCGCCCCTTCAACTCCCCGCCTTGAGGCAGGCCACCCTTCAAAGCTCCTTAGCTAGAGCAAGTTCGCCCAAGGTTCTCCACAGCAAACCGTTCAGAAAACAGATATAACGACGAGGCGGATGACCCACCAATAAAGTGGCAGAACTATCTATTTCACCGCGTCGCCATTGACAATGCGGATGTCCTAATCTTCCACGCTGTTGCCGAAGTTAGGGAACCTCTAGTCCGGATAGCCCCTGACGATCCGCCACCGCATAGGAACAGATCAATTAATTAGATTTATCTCAAGATGCCGTCCGAAACCCACCGAGTCTTAGGTGCTACTATCTATACAGGATTTTTTATATGCAAAACTGTTAAAGGACAAAGAGGTACCATTTTCAAGATACCTCAAATCCCGCCAAAGCTCATGGCAGATGCATCCGCCACGGACGAATCTTCCAATCACCATGATTAACGACGGTGATCTTCAAATGACGCCTCCAAGCACTCTTCGCCTTCCAGCCGGACTCCGGTGCCGAACTTCGGCCCTCCGACTGGGACGCCCTCCCACGACATTCGGCTCGCCGCCATCCGGACTCAGACGGAGGCGACGCTTCCCATCATCTCCTAAGAAGGTCCTCAAGATGAACTCACGAGAAGGTGAATGAACGTGAAATAAATAGTCTTACCTGGAAGCACAAATGAAGGTACTTTATTAATTAACTTCCTTTTTTACTCACGGCTCGTTGGAGAGCTGGTCCTTCACATGATTGGGCTGATTCTTCCCCACACTTGTGAGGATTTTTCCCACGCTTAGGGGCTTTGGCCTCCGGATTTGGAGGTGGTCCTCTTTTCCTTTGAAGGGGGGTTCTTGGTTCTCCCTTTCATTCCTTCGCAAAGTATTAGCCCTTTATTTTTCCCCGCCTTCTGGGCGCAATCCAACATTCCACAAAGACGGCCCAAAGGCGTCTTGGGGGGGCCACACCTTATCGTTGATCGCCCACCCATTCTTTAAAGAAGAAGGGTCGGGAGACAACTTTTGAAAGGCATAAAATAGAATGTCCATAGCTTTTACCCGAGTATCCGGGCGACGCGCTTAGGCCCCGCCCCCAACTGACACGCACCCGGGTCCAAGAACACCTTGTACATCTCCGGTGACGACATAAAATGCCGGAGAATACGAGGTCCCTCCGGATTGTCCCCATAGACGAAGAGGACACGCTTGCGGGGAAGATGCCGATTAGCATAACCGATCACCGATCAGGTTGATCTCCTCGCTTGGAGGTCTCGATCCGCCCGCAGTTGAAGGCACGCCGGAGGCCCCCACTTGAGCCCCTTGATGACCCACCCGCTTGCCGGGAGGACCGGCGAATGAGGGCGGCGGTTTTTGTTGTCGCCTGGAGCGTGTAAAACCACCCCGCCACAATCCTAGTTCCTCTTGAAAACCTCAGCCACGGCATCGACCTTCTTGGTTATGGTCGCCTCCAAGATCGCTGACGCCCTCATCTTTGACGCCCCGATCATCTTCCCCACCTTGAAGGTTTTCAGCCATAGGGGGGAGACGCGGAGGAAGGCTTCGCAGAAATAATAAATGCGGAGATGGGGATGGACCCGGAGCCAAGTGGGCCCGATCGGCCCTTTAAAAGGGCCTAAACCTCCGAGGAGGTAGATACAAAAGAATTCCGGCTGGTTTACGGCCCCCCGGGCAGAACCAAAAACTTCATAGGCTGCACTTGGCTCACGCACTTCAATATGTCCTCCTCCTGATGGAGGAGGGCATCCACCCCCCGGAGGTCGAACCGACATCGTTGAGGATCCGAGGCGCCAATCAAGCTCTAGGTGCGGAACCGGGAGCGGAGGAAAGATTCGGCGGATTAAGAACAAGGAGGCCTGGCCTCTTATAAAGGGGAGAAATACCAAAGGCCGCTCTCGGACCATTTGGGATTCCTTCGATAGAGGATGTGGCGAGAACGGGTTGGGCTTCCCACGCATATTGATGAGGATCCGAATAAGGGGAACACAACTCGCTCGACAAGACGTAAAGGAAACCGCTGGCTAAACGTTAAGGTGGAGTAGTAAAAAGATTCAAACAATTTGGCTGGGGATTACGCCGATAATGCGCCCCAAAAGATTGAGCTAAGTTATATTTTATTCCCACGAATGTGGAATTTATTTGCGAACACTATCCGTGTTCATTACCTTCTCCGGATTATTCAAAGGAGGAACCCGCCTTTGCAATAACATTATGCACGGGACTTATCGCCATTAAGACCGGTTGGGCTAGAGGGAGTCCGACTAGGGGTGTCCGGACAGGGACTATCAATATCCCCGGACTCTCAAACTAAGATAGAAGACCAAGACTCCGTCATGTCCGAAGGTATTTCGGGAAGGGCTTAAACGGATATGTAGATCTCCTACCATTGTAACCGACTGTAACCCTAGCCTTCCGGGGTCTATATAAACCAGGGCCTTAGTCCAAGGACTAACATTACATCTCAACAATCATACCATAGGCTAGTTTAGGTTTAGCCTCCTTGATCTCGTGGTAGATCTACTTTGTACTACCCATATCATCAATATTAATGCGGGAGAGGGTTTTACCTCCACGAGAGGGGCCCAACCGGTAAAAATTGTTCCTGCCGTTACCATCCGCCTAGACGCACAGCCGGGACCCCCCCAGATCCGCCGGTTTTGACATCGACACCATCCTAGCTCTTCCCAACTTCCAATGGTATTTTCTGGGAGGCTTTGAGCCAATGCCGAGCTGGCCCTTTGAGCTTGAGGGGTAGGATTTTATGGCATGGAGATCGCCTCTTGCCATGTGTATGTGTTGATGTAATCCTCAATCGACTGGTTCGTTCCCAATATGCCTCTATGTTTACGGGTTTGAATCCCGAAGTTATGATCCAAAGACCTCTGAAACATAGTGGGTGGGCCCCTGATTTAGGTGTGGTTACTTCAACACTTTGGCGGTTGTGTTGCTCTCCACCCTTTTTGGCCCGAAATGGACCCCGACCGGCCATCCTTTTTGGGGATCTTTACGTTATCATGTGCGGCGGTGGGGCGCCGCTGGTTGTTGCCCTATTGCCTATCCACCAGGGCCTTTGTTTTTGATTGTGGTGGTTTCACGGCCTCGCAATTCGGGCAAAGCTTGGGTTCGGTAGCTCTTTTGATGACTTTCCGATTTGTTCAGGGTTTGAGTACTTTGTTCCATCTCACTGGTACGCCTTCCGCTATTTTGAGCTTCCACTTTCTTCTTCTTCAAACTTTAAGGGCGGGAGCCTTTTGAAGGCTCTTATGCCCTTGATGTGTCCGGGCGGAGATCGCTCGACTGTTTTTTCCCGGGATGGGTTTTTCAATTCATCCTTTCGGATGGTTGCTTGCTGCGGTTCGCCCTCCACCGGTTTGCCCCGCACGGCCGGTCAGGGTGCTTTTGGTTTTGAGGCGATTGGGCGCGCTATGCCCGGCTTTTGTTGCTTCGCCGGCCCCGCTGTTCCTCGTTATCGCCCTTTTGGTGTATCCACCATGTATTTCAGAGTTGAGGTGGCTTTCAGCCCCGAGGCCTTTCATGGTCGCTCGCATCGCCGCCTATAACCGGTTTTTTGGAGTCGTTCAGCATGTTTAAATCCCATTTGGGCTACAAAGTGGGGGTGGGTGGGTTTTGAATTTCTTCCGCCCGCATCCTAACCATCCTCACCGCATCGCAAGGGCTCCCGAAGCGGAGATACTTTAGCAATTGATGTCGCCAAAAGGTGAGTGTTGAAATATGCCGAACTGAACTCCATGATCGGGCGCCCAATCGGATTATGGAGGGGCCAGAGGTTCGGAGTCCGGGGAGTCCGCACCGTCACGAAAGGCCGAAGGGACAAAGTCAAGATTCGCCCATCGCCAAGAGGTTGCGATCCCGAGGCGGGTCTAGCCACCCATCGCCGACCGGGTCGCTCGGAATTAAGGATCGAGCGACTCATGTGCATTTCTAGGGCATGCCCGCGAGCAAACCATGCCCATCGAGACAAGGCGCGCGGCCCGGGGCTCGAATCCATCAAAGATCAAGTCTCCGGATTCCCGGAAGTTTAAGCTTCCAAATCACTGGCCGGGGTGTAGCTTTTGATTCGCCCATGGCCGCTTAATTGCCCCCAAAGCAAAGCCGCCCACAAAGATCGCCGGGAGAAAAGTCTCACCTCCTGTCTTGTTGGATCAAGGGCCACTGCCTTTGGGATTCGGGAACTTCAATGAAAGCACCAATGTCGGCAAAACGGGCGGATCTCGTAGGGTGTCCCAATCGGGGCCTAAGCGGATGGTAACATGGAAAGGGACATGAGTTTTACCGGTTCGCCTCTCGATGGAGGTAAACCCTACCCTTCTTGATTAATATTGATGATAGGGTAGTAAAGATGGATCTACCACGAGATCAAGGAGGCTAAACCCCAGAAGCAGCCTATGGTATGATTGTTGTTGTTTGTTATCCCGATAAAACCCTCCCTTATATAGACAGGAGAGGGCTAGGGTTACACGGAGTCGGTTAAATGGTAGGAGATCTACATATCCATTGCCAAGCTTGCCTTACACACCAAGGAAAGTCCCATCCGACACCAAGTCTTCAATGTTGTATCTTCATAGTCTTGGAGTCCGGATGATGATAGTCCGCTATCCGGACACCCCAGTCCAGACTTCAATGAGCATCACAAAATGCGAGATTTTTAAAAGAATGATTCAAAATTTAGTTTTAGTTTTCAAAAGCATTTGATCAACCGATTTTCAAACTCTGATACCAAGCGTTTTGGAACCTAAACAAGTGAACCCGCCGACAGTCAGTTGGACCGAGACTGCTAGGGTTTCACAAAGTTTTAAACTCACCACACCGATTAGCAATTTCGTCGACCGAGAGTTACTGCAATGGGTTAGCAATGGTGGGACCGAAGTTTCAACTCGGTGGTTCCAGATGCTTTGGAAACCTAAACCTAAATTTTTAAATGGATCTATTCTAAGGATTGTTTTGACGGATAGGAGTGTTTCAATCATGGCAAGAATCATAATGAAACAATGTGATGAGAATGAGACGAGGATAGACTATGATTGAGTTCATACCCTAGTTTGGCGATGAACTCGCCACGGCGGCAACCAGAAAAGAAACCGCTGACGGTGGGGAGACCAGAAGGAGGCCCATTTAAGTCGACGATCCGGAGACCTAGTAGGCAAGGAGCATGGAGGGCAAGAGAGGAGAAAGTTTTCCAAATTTTGCCCGTGTTATATAGCCCGACACTGCCGGGTGACCGAAAGGAACGGTTTGGTGGAGAGATGCATAACCATGCATAAAGAACTCGTGTGACCGAAGTTCAAATCGGTTGCACCGAGATTGAAAACCTAGATCAACTTAGTGATCTCGAGGACCGAAATGGAGGAATCGGCCGATTGAGAATCACAAAGAAGTTTTGGAAGTTTAAGTCTATGACAATGGGACTCAGTGCCCTCCACAGTGGTTCAATCTAACTTGATCAAATTTTGTGATGTAGCATGAATAGAGTTGAGATGAGAAAAGCATAGATAGCTAGAGAAGGTTTAGGCATTCTTGTCCATCCACTTGGCCAAAGAAAAGAAGCCAATCAATCAAAGCAACAAGTGAATGTCCTTGAATGAGTAAAATATGCAACCAAATGCTCACACAATAAAATGGCAAATGAAATATGTGGCAAAGCATGCACAACCAATTCTAGCATCATCAAAAATTGGCATGACTAGGTCATCTATATATGAGTATATTGATTTAGGAGTCAAATGAGAACATTTGATCATAGGTCATACTCATCGTTAAGCCAAGTGGGTTACCACTTTTACATAATGATTGATGTGTTCACATCATTAGAGTTGCTTTGGCTCAATTCTTAGAGTTGCTCCCCTAGATGTGAGATCCCCTTAGAGGGATGAACTTTGGGTTTTGTCGATGATGACTTCATGTAGGTGTTGAAGATGTGGATGCTCAATGTTGATGTAGATCATTTGGAGCAATCCTTTGGAGTGAGTTGCACCCTACCTACATGGGTTAGTCCCACAAGGAACAAACAAGAATATCCATAGAATAAGTGATCACACAAAGATGATGTCCATGAAATCATTAGGTTACCTTGTCCCTTGCCTTACCAACATGAGGGTTTGTGACTCCTTGAACTAGTGCAAGATGGGGTTGATTGCACTTGTCCTTGCCATAATGATATGAGTGAAAATGTTGGCGAGTCACCCTCAAGAACTCTCGTTCTTCTTCCGGGATCCACATCATCTTGATGGGAACCTTGGAGTTGTAGTTGTACATGATGAAGTAGAACTTGAGTAGTCTTGGGAACCCACTTGACCAAGGCCTTAGGTGCCTTCAAATGCATCAATCTCCTCAAGGTCCTTCCTTTGTTCTTGTGGTCTTGTGGTGGAAGATCATCTTGTGCTTGTGTTCCCTTGGGAAGTAGGATCATACTTCTTTGTTGAGGAACAAACTCCTTGGGGTATTGATCTTCTTCCCACTCAACTCCATTGGCATTGAACTTCGTCAAAACCAACACCTTGATTCTTTCGGGCCTTCCTTGTTTGCATAATTTCTAATTGCTTACTCCCCAAGGCTCTTGTATACACCTTTTCTATAATTCCCTTCAATAAGCTATTTTCTTGCTCAAGTGTAACTTGGCTAAGAGAATCATTAGTGGAATCAAGAAACTACTAGAAGCAACAATATTGATTTCATTATTATTGTTACTACTAGAGGAAGATCTTTCTTGTACTTGTTACTAGATTGACTTGAGGCATGTAAGTAGATAAGAGTAAAATTCAATGTAAGAAGAACTTTTCACGGAGATCATCATTGATTGCCTTTAAGAACTCATGCTCTTGCTCAAGATTGAGCTTTTCAAAGCGAATTCTCATGGGCCCTTAAAAGTTCTCGGATCTTCAAGATAGTTTCATGAGCTAACTTAAGAGTGTTTAGTTTTTAGTTAGAAGCTCAATCTTTCCTTATCATTGTCATTCGATCTTGATTAGCATGATTAATTGACGTTTCATCATAGTATTCATCACTAGAGTTGTCAACAAGTAAATCATCATCACCAGCAAGTCATTTCATCACTATTGAAATCAACATACTGGGTGTGTTACCTTTGGACCTTTGGCCAAAGCATCTTCCAATTCCTTCATTTGGTGAATCAAATATGTCATAGGAGTTGGTTGACAAGTGCTAGACCGACAACACCTTCATCTTGAGTATATTCGATGAGGATAGCTTCTCTGAGTGATTGCGAGTCGGAGCGGATACCCATTCACCAACATGAGCTTGATGTCTTATTTTTGTAGCCCTTGATGACTTGTCCTTCCTTTCCAATCCTTGCTTCTCCGGAGGGTCTTCGCCATAACGATCATCTCTATCCTCTCTTTGGTGATTTTCTTTACTTCTTTTTTGAGAGTCTTCTTTTTGTAGGGTGTCGACACTCATTGGATAGTGTCCGGTCTCCCCATAATTGTAAAAATTGGCCTCGACTAGAAGATCTTTTGTCATTGTAGGACCTTGACTTAGAGCTTCTTTCGCTTCTATCTTGTAGAATTTGTGAAGTTTTTCACCATTAGCTCAATTCTTCATTTAAGGTTTGTTTTCACTTGATGATGTGGGGGTTACATGAGGCTTTGTAAGCACCACTTGACTTGTTGTGAAGTTCCTCCTTATCCTTGAGTGACATCTCATGAGCAACAATTCTTCCAATGACTTTGTTGGCTTGAGATCTTTGTAATTTGGCATCATTTGGATCAATGTGCACACGGTATCATACTTTCCATCCAATGCTCTTAGGATCTTCTTGATGATGAATCTCGGTCATTCTTCACTCCCTAAGCCGCAATCTCATTTGTGATAAGAGGTAGAGTACATTTCAGGAACCTTCACCATCCTTCATTTTGAACTTGTCGTTGACTTTGGAGCACATCCAACTTGGATTCCTTAACGGAGTCGGTATTCATGCATATCAATCAAATTCCCAAATTCCTTTGCATTCTCAAGAGGCTAATTTTGTTGACTTTTTGGGGCATGCCATTGAAGAGGATATCCAAGCTTGGAATTGGCATTTCAATTCTTCCGCTTAGCTTCACGGTTTGGCCTCTCCCATCAAAGAATTACCTTGCAAGCCAAACACACAAGCCCAAACGGCGGGTTATGTCCAGAATATGCATTTTCATCTTATGCTTCCAACTACCAAAATTAGTACCATCAAAGTAAGGACCTCACGGTGATAATTTCCTCGCTAGAAGCCATACTTCCTAGGTTGTGAAACCAAGGCTATGACCACCAAAAGCTATGGAAATCAAAGCAAATGGAGACCAAACGATACCACTTGTAGGACCTTGAAGTATGTATAGAGGGGGGTGATTAGACTACTTGACCAATAAAAACTTAAGCTTTTCCAATTTTGTTTGGCAGATTTTAGCTATCTTTGGACAAGCAAGCAATCTTCACACAATTCAAGCAAGCATGCAAAGATTATATGAGCAGGAAATTAAAGCATGCAACTTGCAAGATGTAAAGGGAAGGGTTTGGAGGATTCAAAGAATTGGAGACACGGATGTTTTATCGTGGTTCCATAGGTGGTGCTATTGTACATCCATGTTATGGAGACTTCAACCCACAAAGGGTAACGGGTTTGAGTCCATGGAGGGCTCCACCCACGAAGGGTCCACGGAAGCAACCTTTTATCCCCCAGGGCCCCCAAGGACTTGCCTCACTAGCGGAGATCTTCACAAAGTAGGCGACCCTGCCCTTACAAACTCCTTGGTTCAACTCCACAATCTTGCTGAGGCTCCCAAGTGACACCTAGCAATCTAGGAGACACCACTTCCAAGAAGTAACAAATGGTGCGTTGATGATGAACCCTTGTTTGTGCTTCAAACGATAGTCTCCCCAACACTCAACCTCTCTCATGGGATTTGGATCTTGTGGAAAGAAGATTTGAGGAAAGCAACTTGGGGAAGGCTAGAGATCAAGATTCATATGGTAGGAATGGAATATCTTGGCCTCAACACATGAGTAGGTGGTTCTCTCACGTAATGTAAGTTGGAAGTGTACGCTTGTTCGATGGCTCTCTCCACGAATGAAGAGGAGGTGGAGGGGTATATATAGCCTCCACACAAAATCTAACCATTACACACAAATTTACCAAACTCGTGGGACCGAATCAACAAACTCGCCGGACCGATTTATAAACCTAGTGACAGTAGGATTTTCTTGGGACCGACATGCAACTCGGTAGGACCGATATGGTTAAGGTTAGGCATAACGTAATCTCGGTGAGACTGACATACAAACTTGTGAGACCGATTTTGGTAATAAGCTAACTAGAGAGTTGGTCGTAAACTTGGTGGGACCGATTCACTTTTTCGTGAGACCAAATGTTACAAAAGGAAACAGGAGTTTACATTGCAATCTGTGGGACCGATTGCTCACTTCGGTTAGACCAAAACGATACGAAGGGAAACAGAGAGATTACCATCCCATCTTGGTGAGACCGAGATCCCTATCGGTAAGACTGATTTGCTTAGGGTTTGTGGCAGTGGGTATGACATTTGAACTCGGTGGCGCCAGATAGAAAGAATCGGTATGGCCGAGTTTGACTTTGGGTTTAGGTCATATGTGGATGTGAGAAAGTAGTTGAGGGTTTTAGGAGCATATCACTAAGAACTTGAAGCAAGAGGCTCATTAAGCAACACCTCATCCCTCCTTGATAGTGTTGGCTTTTCCTATAGACTCAATGTGATCTTGGATCACTAAAATGTAAAATGAAGAGTCTTGAGCTTATGAGCTTGAGCCAATCCTTTGTCCTTGATATTTTGAGGGATCCACTTTCATCATCCATGCCATGCCATTCATTGAGCTTTCCTGAAATAATAGTCTTGGAATAGCATTAGCTAATGAGCTATATGTTGTTATGAATTACCAAAACCACCTAGGATAGTTGGACTTTCAAATTCAATACGAGGGCCTTGTGTTTGCGCCACCACTCATGGCAATCGCTTTTTGCATGGAATCGCTATGATTTCTGCACGCTTGTCTTCCATCGTAATTATAATTGTTTCGGCTCCACATGCATGCGGTTAGCAAGTTTCCTTTACTAATTAACCTTCTTCTTGTGTTTCCAAGGTCCCGTGAACATTCCACCACCTATACTTTAAAATTTTTATAACCAAGGGGAGATGACGATGGTGATGATCACAAGCATGAGGATTTAGCAGCCCTATACACTCGCTGGTGCCTCGCAACTAATTCGATGGATCACCTCTTCTCGTGTGTATACAATCGATCGATGATGTTATCGCTAAGGAAGGAGGTAGTCTCCATGGTCGCACTTCTCCTGACCTATTCCAACACCCGCTGCATGGTATTCGGATGGATACTAGTGTGCTAGCGCCAACACCTTCTCCTTGGTACAGAATTGATAGTCTTGGAGAAAACTCGCTCTTCCTTGGACAAAACTATCCAATGATGGTGAAAGGCGATCCAACTGATGTTGACACAACATTACTAGCACCATTTATGAGAAGCAACTATGTCTATACCTGACATTAGCGTGGTTCCCTACCCGGATCGATATAGTAGGCCGTTCACCGGATGATCAGTCATGCATTGGTCTAGATCGAA
>JAHHZJ010007599.1:0-18162 GCA_021437245.1 Aegilops speltoides | reverse complement strand
GAAATACATGGTCTTAATATACCATCAAGAACCATATTGTCTTGATAACCCATATAGGTAGTAAAGGTAAATTCTCTCTATAGATATGATAAAGTTGAAATACCTCTACTAAATTTCATAGCCCATGCTTAGATGAATTTGATGACTTTTATGGATAGACAAGAAAGTTTTAATGCTTATGTTGGTAGAGAGTTAAAGAATAATGCTTTTTTAGATAGGACGGTAAGTTTATAATCCGCTAGAGTTAAAGATGAACTTCACCACGTTAGCAAATATGCTTCTATGGTTGCTACTCAAGCTGAGCAAGTACTTAAAGCTCAAAATGATTTGCTTGATGAATTAAATAATAAAAATGACTTTGCTGTTAGAGTGGCTACTAGAACTCGTAGAATGACTCAGAACCTTTGTATCCTAAAGGCACCCCCAAGAGAATCGAGCAAGATTCTCAGAGAAATAATTTAGAGGCACCTAGTTCTTCTAAAAAGAAGAAAAGAAAAACAATAGAACTTTGCATGCTTCTAGTGAACCCATCAGAGACACACACCGAGAATCCCAATGATATTTCTATTTCTCGGCTCAAACACAATCAGTGATGAACATGAACCTAGTGATAATGTTAATGATAATGTTCATGTTGATGCTCAACCTAGCAAAAACAATGATGTAGAGATTGAACCTCATTGTTGATCTTGATAACCCACAATCAAAGAATCAACGTTATGATAAGAGAGATTTTGTTGCTAGGAAGCACGGTAGAGAAAGAGAACCATGGGTTCGTAAACCCATGCCCTTTCCTCCTAAACCATCTAAGTCAAAGGATGATGAGGATTTTGAGTGCTATGCTGAAATGATTAGACCTATTTTCTCACGTATGCGCTTAACTCGATATGCTTAAAGTAAACTTATGCTAAGTATATGAAGGATATCATCACAAATAAAAGAAAGATACCGAAGCTGAAATTTCCACCATGCTTGCTAATTACACTTTTAAGGGTGGAATACCAAAGAAACTTGGAGATCCTGGTGTACCAACTATACCATGCTCTATTAAAAGAAATTATGTCAATTGCTTTATGTGATCTTGGAGCCCGTGTTAGTATTATGCCTCTCTCTTTATATCGTGAGACTTGAATTGAATAAGCTGACACCTACTGAAATATCTTTGCAAATGGCTGATAAATCAATTGCTATACCTGCCGGTATATGTGAGGATGTGCCTGTTGTGGGTGCAAATGTCACTATCTTAACGGACTTTGTTATTCTTGATATTCCCGAGGACGGTAGTATGTCTATTATCCTTGGTAGACCTTTTCTTAATATCAGTAGGGGCTGTTATTGATTGCAACAAAGGCAATGTCACTTTTCATGTTAATGGTAATGAGCATACGGTACACTCTTCCGAGGAAACAATCTCAAGTTCATAGCATCAATTCTATGAAAAAGTTCCAACTATCATTTTTGAGGTTTTGAATTTCCTCTCCCTACTGTCAAGAAAAAGTATGATATTCTTATTGTTGGGGATTTTCATATCCCCGCTGAGGTAACTTAGTGTTATTCGAAATTTCTCCGGTCCGTCTGTTATTCGAATGAGTTTGTTAACAAGACTTGATCAACCTTGTTAGTGGGTTCATCATTTTGATGATCATTAAATGGATGAAACTAGAAGGCACAACCTTCTGTACCCTCTTCTTACTTTCTGATATTTAGAATAAATAAAGCAAAATATAGTATTATCTCGTCTGCTTTTCCTAATTATCCGTGCATTAAAAAATAGTCCAAAATAAAAGTGCTCCAAATGCCCTGCAAATTTAATATGATTTTTTCTCTAATATTTGAGGATTTTAGGCACTCGAACATCAGCAGAGGGGCAAGCACTGCCACGAGAGAGGAGGGCGCTACCTCAGAGGGCGCCCTCGTCTCGTGGGCCTCAGTGGCCCTCCACTTATGCCAACACTCACACACTTCTTCTACCCAAAAAAATCCAATCCAGCTCAAGCACGAAGTTCTAGCCTGCTTTGTCATGATCGATCTCTTAGCTCAAAGCTCCATTCACAAACTGCTTTGGGAGATTGTTGCTTGGTATGTGACTCCTCCATTGGTCCAATTAGTTTTTGTTCTAGTGCTTTATTCATTCCAAATTTTTGCTGCATAGGTGACCATGTTCTTGAGCTTGCATGTAAATTTTTGAGGTCCCAAGCAATTCCAATGCATGATATAGGCTCTAGGCACTTGTAGGAGTAGTGCTATCAATCTTGTTTAGTTTTATCCACTTTATTTTGAAGTTACTAAAATTTCAGAAATTTTCTAAAAAGAAATATGCTTAGAAGAATGTACCAAGGTGGTTCTCGGCAAAGAAAGGGCCAAGGATTGCTATACATGAGCAAGATGTTAAATTGCCGAGGGACACAAATGTATGGGCTTGTGAGTGGCCATCCGATGATTTATGGTCAAATCAGGCTTCAAGGAGGAATTTGCAACGATATGTGTATAATGCCGAGCTCAGTGACTTCTTACAAGATAAGTGTCCTCAATATTATCAATTGACTCGATTCTTTGTGCGGAGGTTCAATATATTTCGCCGCTTAATTCTCCTAGTGTTATGTTTGATATTTATAATACATCCTATACCATGGATTTTAGAGGATTTCACAACTGCTTGCAAACTCCCGCAGTGGGGTAATATTAATGATCCTCCCAAATCTGAAGTTAGAGATTTTCTTGCTAGTATTACTGTGGGAGAATCTAGGACGACACAAATAAGCTACCATAGGGACCATTCATTTTCCTCGCTATACATTACTTTGCTCTCTTTATTGGTAGATGCATTAACGGTAAGGATGAGGTATGTCACATGTGTGCCCCTAATCTTTGTGTCCTCAAGAGTGTTGTGTCAGGTTATAAAGGTTATAACTTAAAAGAATAGTTACACATAGGTTGCGTAATAATAGTAGAAGGAGATTTCTTTGGAGGAATTTATGCAAACTGTGTGGCTAATTTTCTTAATATAGCTCCACGAGAGGGGATATGATTGTACCTCCTGCTTTCCCGGATAAAGAAGCTATGTTTGATCATCATTTTCTTGAGAGGAATGAACAATTCTCCATTATCGATTAACTCTATAACACATTTAACGTCATTCCCTGTTACTCTTCTTCCCCGCTTCCCTACCTTTTTGATTATCGTGCAAAAGGAAGATATGTTGTCACCATGGAAAAAGCAAATGAATATGAGAGGGGAATGGAGGCAGCTCGCCAACACGCCGTCAGCTCAGAGGCAATTCTTCAGATCTCAAGATTACCCCAGTTTCTCTTATGGATATCACCACGCGGTCATTGGAGTTAGACCAACTTAGGCCAAAAGCCTAAGCTTAGGGAGTATTGATTTCTCACCGACTTTACATTCATGTTCACACACTAGTCGTCGGTGCTCATACTCTTTCATTGTATTATCCATGCTAGTTTAAATTTTTTTCTAGTTTTCTTGTGTTTGATAAACCTTAAGAAAAACCAAAAAATAGTTAGTTTAATTTCCTTGCTTGTAGTAGAAATTAAAATGAAAACCCAAAAAGATTTCTGCCTTCTTTTACCGTTGGGAGCTTTCTGTAAATAGTTTTATATTCTTTTTCTTTTCTTTGGGGGTCTAGAAGACCATATTGAAAATGCTTAGTGGCTCTTATATGCATGATTGTTTATTTAACTTAGAAGCCCATATTACTTGTCTTCTCTCTTGAGTTGAATGCTTGTAGATTCTAGCTTAGTCCAATGCATGTGCACTCTTATTATTATACACATCGCTCGGTCGCAAAAGTGAAAGGCAATAATGATGATATATGATGGACTTATTGGGATGAGAAAAGCTGGTATGAGCTCAATTCTCTCTTGTTTTTGTAAATATGATGATTCATCGCTCCTGAGTCAGCTTATTATGAAGTAAACATATTTGCAATGACATTTAGAGATTAAAGTTGCTTGTGCCATGCTTGATTAGCTATGAGTTATAATGGTTTACCTTGCGTACAACATGCTATTAGAATGATTATGATGTGGTATGATGGGATGGTATCCTCCTTGAATGTATTATGACTCGACTTGGCACATGTTCACACATGTAGTTGAATCAAATCAACATAGCCTTCATGATATTTATGTTCATGGTAGATTATATCCTACTCATGCTTGTACCGTGTAAATTAATTTTAATGCATGTTTATGACTATTGTCGCCTCTCAGTGTTGTCGTTTCCTGCATTTTTTGCTAGCCTTCACTTGCAGACTAAGCGGAATACTGCCAGTGCATCCCACCTCCTTAAACCCCAAAGTTGTTCCATATGAGTCCACTATACCTTCCTATATGTATTTACCGCTGCTCCAAGTAAATTTGTATGTGCCAAACTCCAAACCTTCAAATGAAATTCTGCTTTGTATGCTTGAGCAGCTCATGTTTCAACTAGGGCTGCCTATATCTTCCATGCTAGGTGGGTTATTCTCAAGAGGAGTGGACTCCGCTCCTCATTCATTTAGAAAGGGCCGGTAACTGGGATGCTCAATTCCCATGATCCAAAAAGATCAAAGCAAATCAAAATAATTAAACAAAACTCCCTGTGGCTGTTGTATGTTGGAGGCACTCTTGTTTCGAGCAAGCCATGGATTGATGCTTGTTGGTGGTTGGGGAGTATAAACCTTTACCATTCTATTTGGGAACTGCTTATAATGCATGTGTATGGAAGATACAGCCATCTCATAGTTGTTGGCTGATAGCTGTAAAGTATCCGCCAAAATGTTATTCAATCTCTATTTTAAAATCGAGCCTCGCACCTCTACAAACCGCTGCTTCCTCTCAAGGGCCTATCTATATACTTTTATGTTGAGTCATCACCCTTCTTATTAAAAAGCACCCGCTGAAGAGCACATCGTCATTTGCATTCATTACTATTGGTTTATTTGGGTATGACTTGACCGGATCTCTTTTACCATGAATTACAATGTTTAGTCATCCTTGATCTTTAAAGGTGCTCTCAGATTTATGTTTTGCGGTCTCAAAAAGGGCTAGCGAGATACCATTTTTTATACCATGTTATGATTGTTTTGAGAAAGTGTTATCCTCCGAGTTTTATGATTATGGCTCGCTAGCTGATTATGCTATTGATATGAGTAATTGTGAGAGCTATGTGTTGTGCTGAGTATGGTTAGTTCATAATATTTGGTGAAACTTGAATGCTAGCTTTTCATGTTACAAACCACAAGAGTAATAAGAGTTTGTAAAAGTTTTTTTTTATCACTTTCATTTATCAACTGAATTGCTTGAGGACAAGCAAAGGTTTAAGCTTAGGGGAGTTGATACGCCTCCAACGTATCTACTTTTCCAAACACTTTTGCTCTTGTTTTGGACTCTAACTTGCAAGATTTGAATGAAACTAACCTGCATCGTGACGCTGCTTTCAGCAGAATCGCCATGATGTTGTTTTATGTGTAGAAAAGAAAAGTTCTCAAATGTCCTGGAAATCCACTGGAGGCACTTTTTTGGAATTAATAAGAATTTTTGGCGAAAGAATTAGTGCCAGGGGGCTCCACGGTCGGTCCGACGTGATGTGGGCGCGCTAGGGCGCGCCAATTCCCTATCTCGGGGGCCCCCGACCTCCTCCCGACCTCAACTCCAACTCCATATATTCTCTCGGGAGAAAAAATCAAGGAGAAACTTTCATCATGTTTTATGACACGGAGCCACCGCCAAGCCCTAATCTCTTGAGGGCTCATCTCGAGTCCGCTCTGGGTCCGAGAGGGGGATTCGTCCGTCAGTTATCATCAACCATCCTCCATCACCAATTTCATGACGCGCCAACGCATGCATGTGAGTAATTCCATCATAGGCTTGTTGGATGGTGATGGGTTGGATGAGATTTACCATGTAATCAAGTTAGTTTTGTTAGGGTTTGATCCCTAGTATCCACTATGTTCGAGATTGATGTTGCTATGACTTTGCTATGCTTAATGCTTGTCACTAGGTGTCGGTGTCAAACCGTGGATCTCGGTAGGGGGTCCCAATCTGTGCGCCTAGGCGGATGGTAACAGGAGACAAGGGACACGATGTTTTTACCTGTGTTCGGCCCTCTCGACGGAGGTAAAACCCTACTCCTTCTGATTGATATTGATGGATATGGGTAGTACAAGAGTGGATCTACCACGACTCAAGGAGGCTAAACCCGAAGCTAGCCTATGGTATGATTGTTAATGTTGTTCGCCCCACGGACTAAAACCCTCCAGTTTATATAGACACCGGAGATGGCTAGGGTTACACAGAGATCGGTTACAATGGTAGGAGATCTACATATCCTCAGATCGCCAAGCTTGCCTTCCACGCCAATGAAAGTCCCATCCGATTACGGGACTAAGTCTTCAATCTTGCATCTTCATAGTCTTGGAGTCTCAATACGATGATGATAGTCCGCTTATCCGGACATTCCCCTAGTCCAGACTCCTCGTGAGTCCCCGAATCCAGCTTCAATGACGGCGAGTCCGGGCGCAAGATATTGTCGCTGCATTGAAGGCATATGTTCCTCCTCCTGAATTAATTCATAGGAAGATCTGTTAACCTGTGATAGTGTCCGCTCGCAAAATAAATTCCACATTCCACCGAGAGAGAATAATATGTACACAAGTTCAATCTGTCGACGATTTTGTGGCTTGATGTCATACCACCACCAAGCCTTTACTTGAATCAAGCTTTTATTATACCACCTCAGCTGGGCTTAGTGAAGCGGTTTCCTTTGGCACGCCTTGTCGAAGCAGTAGATCGGTTCCCCTTATTCCGGGATTCCCATCAATACGGACGCGTAGTAACCCAACCGCGCATTGATGGTGGCGCTGGGGAGATAAGCTTAGTTTTACCAAGGCCGGTGGGGACGCATAGTCTTCGGCCCCGCCTATATATAAGGGATAAGGATCCACCTTTTTTACCTCACGCCTTCTTCCTCCTTTGCTTATCCATCTCTCACAAGACTGAAGCTCCAGCTACCAAGTCCGCGACATCTGGTCCTTCAACCTTCTCCAGCCCATGTCCGGAGCGGGAGGCAGGATGGCCTCCTCCGTTACTTGAGGGGCATCATCGAAGCGGCATGCGCCGGATACCTCCTACCAAGATGACATCGCAAGATCGGGTGCCTGGGACGAGGGGCAGCTCATCGCCACCCCCAGCCCCATGAGAGGGTCAGATTTCTTCCCCACTTCCTCATGGATCAAGCTTCCCACTTCACCCTTCTGTCTGGGGCCTGCATACTACTACACGTCCGGACTTCCACGATCTCGCGCCAAACTTCATCCTCAACATCTCGGCGTTTATCGTCAGGTGCGCAGGCTGGCCTTCCTTCCATCCAGCCCCACTTCGCTTGGGCTAAAGACCTTCAATGTCAAGTCAAGGTGGTGAAGGGCGCCCAAGCAGAGTGCGGAGGCGCCTATGGTGGGCAAGATGCCCAACATCATCCGCCTTCGAGGGTGCCGCTGGAGTCCATCAAAGGGTGGCAATCGGGTGGTTCGATATCACCGAGCCGCAGGATCTCTAAATGGGCAGCGCCCCGAAGTTCAGATCTCGTATCCCCATGCAGCTCACCTCCCGGAAAGAGAAGGGCTTGCTATGGGGTAGTTCGGAGGAGCCGACCCGACTCCAACTCTGCCTCCGCACTCGGTGAACAAGAAGCTTAGGCTTGTCAACGTGATCCGTGTCATGCTCGGTCCGCCGGATTCTCCTCGCTAGCAGCTGGCCTTCAATCTAGGGAGTTTGATCCAAGACAGCACCGACTGAGCGGCTCTTCGACATGACGCACGGTTACCGAGGGTGCCGTTCAAGGGCGGAGAAGCCCCCGTCTGCGAATCAAGATCGCGGATTCAGCATTGCAAGCAGCCGGCGAGGTAAGCTTTGTTATCCTTTACGGGACACTTATTTCTTTTTCATAGTTTGACTCTATGTGGGATCTAAACTCCCAATGCCTTTAACAGATCGGGCAGAGACGTCCGGACAGGTCGCATCGTCTGCCTCTTCCGGACTCCAGCGGACACCCGCTTCGACATGCCGTTCCGCCCTTACGTGGTGCCGAGAAGAAGGTTAAGAAGAAGGCCACGGAACTCAAGGAGTTCTGCAAGGGCGACTCGCCGCCGTCCGATGGCTCGAGGCGGACTCCTCTCTCAAGACGCAGGAGGAGAAAGAGGACTCTCCCCAGAGGGGGAGAGCGGAAGAGGAAGGCTTCCCAACGGGGAGGCCAAGGGTCCAAGAGGGGAAGGACCTTCCTCCCGATAGCTCCACCTACACCGGGCGACATGACGAGGTGGCCTCAAGGGCCAAGCCTCGCAAGATCAGAACTATCCGGATTCCTGAATGATTTATACTTTCTTTGTGCCGAGTAGTGTCCTTCTAATGCCGTGATACAACCTGTAGTCCGCCGAGGACGCATTTTCCCGCTTCTTCGAAGGGTCCTTGGCTCACCGGATGTGGATTCCATTCCACCGCCCATCCCTCGTGTGATGCCGAGGACACCGAGGTGGGATCCTGTGAGGGACCCGCCAGAGGGGGAGGCCCGGGAGGTGCCATTGTGGCAACCTCCGGACTTCGTGTCGATTCCGCACCGAACTCCGCAGCGGTTCCCGAGTTTGGCAAAGCCCTTCGTAAGAAGGGCAAGACCGCGTATACGGGCGGCCTCCGCCGAACCGGAGGCGCCGGATAATCGGGTTGGAAGCGCCACTATCATGAGTGCGGTGATTCAAGGTTCAGCTCTCCAAGAGCTGGCCGACTGAAGCTCGCAGCAGCCTTCTAACAAAGCTTTGAGGTAAGGAGTTTTTTTAAATATGTAATGTAATACCATATAGACAGAGTCCTCGATGCTCGGGTTCGGTGTTCGGAAAGAAAAGTTGGACCGAGGATCTAAAAAGATATACGCAGGAGTTCTAAAATTATGTCAATATGGGTGAGGGAGTCCCCGACTAGGGGTGTCCGGACAGCCGGACTATCATTATCCGCCGGACTCCAAGACTATGTAAGATAGAAGATTGAAGACCCTGCTCGTGGTCCGAAGGTACTTTTCTGGCGGAAGGCAAGCTTGGCAATACGGATATGTGGATCTCCTACCATTGTAACCGACTCTGTAATCCCTAGCCTCTCCGTGTCTATATAAACCGGAGGGCTTTAGTCCGAGGACACAACATGCATTACAACAATCATACCATAGGCTAGCTTCTAGGTTTAGCCTCCCGGATCTCGAGGTAGATCTACTCTTGTACTACCCATATCATCAATATTAATCAAGCAGACGAGGGTTTTACCTCCATCGAGAGGGCCCCAACCTGGGTAAAAACATTGTGTCCCTTGTCTCATGTTACCATCTCCCTAGATGCACAGTTCGGGACCCCTACCCGAGATCCGCCGGTTTTGACACCCGACATTGGTGCTTTCATTGAGAGTTCCTCCGTGTCGCCACCGATAGGCTTGATGGCATCTTCAACCAACAACGCTGTCTGGGTGAGACTTTTCTCCCGACAAATCTTCAGATTCGGGCGGCTTCTGCATCAAGGGCTAATTCACTTGGCCATCTGAGCAGATCGAAGCTATGCCCCTCGCCGTCAGTCAGATTTGAAGTTTAAACTTCACGGCCGATGTCCGCGGAGACTTGATCTTCGACGACCCGAGCCACGCTGCCAAGACGCGGACGACGGCATGATCTAGCTCACACCGAATGCTGCCTCGGAACACTCGATCCGGCTCGGCCATTAGCCCGGCTGATCGATATCGAGGGCGGTGGATAGACGCTGGGCTTTAACATCCACGGCGATGGAGCCGAACACCAATCTTGTCCTGCAAACTGGTGATTCCCAGGCGCCGACTCACGATCAACCTCCCGCGCCTTACCAATCGATCCGGATTGGGCGCCGGTTAAGGAATTCACCACACGGACATTTTTCAAGACTCGCTTTTGGCGATATCCTGAATCAAAGCATCTCTCGCTATCAGAGTAATCCTCGCCGGGACTATGGCCGAGGGCTGGAGTACCTAGACAACTAAGAAATTCAGAGCCCACCCACCACCCACTTTGTAGCCACCGCCGAGGATCTAACCGACATGCTAGAGATACGATTCGGACGACATCGACGCTTATGGACGGATTTATGCCGAGATTTATCAGAACCAACGCCATTGCCAGCACGGAAGACTACCTCATACATACGACATATACATGGTGGACACCCCAAAAGATGGGGATGGCGAAGCTAGCAGCTGGAGGCGGATTCTCAAAGAAGCAGCCCAAACGCCGCGGCACCAAGGCCGCCTAAATCCCGCGCCATAGCTAAAGAATGGAGATTCCAAGACGGAGATAATAATACTCGGAGAGTGTCAAGACAATCCTGCCAAAGAAGATTCCAGCAAGCAGGAGGATGTAGTAAGCAAGCCCCCACGAGAGGGCGGCAGCACTTAAGGGGTTGAGGATGATAACTATATGCCTCCCTCCGGAAGACGGCTAAGCCTCAACGATGATGAATTCATCATACCCGAGAGATCCCGCTCGAACAAGAGCGCCTGCTGCAAGCAGCTCATAGCCACAAAGAAACAGCCTAAAGAAAAAGCAAGAATAGCCCAAGCCGATCAAGATCTGGCCGTCGATCGATGGACCGAGGTCCTCGCGTCAAGAGTATAAACTCAATGCCCCTCCAAAAGTTACCTAAGACGCAAAGATGCTTCTCGATTAGAGGAGGAAGCATACATACCTTCACTCACAAATGATTTATTACATATCGATCGACCACCCCGTGGTCGTGATGTAGAGGCATCCAGTTCCCCAGAACATCGCACTCCAGCCATCGCCCAAGTACGGTTAAGAGGGAACGCTACGGACTTGCGAGACATATTGAGGACAAGGTAAGGCAATCCAGATCCATCTATGGATCACGCACGCTTCCTACAACCCACGACTTAATACCGCTGGCCGGATACACCAACCCGGCCGGGTCAACAGCAGACAGATGCCTTCGAAATAAGGCATCGATATTGCTCAATACAGTAGGCGCCAGACACCTCTATGCTTCATCGACGAAGTAATGGATCATCGATCCTCAAGGGTTTAAACCAGAACATCGAATCCACGATGGCACAACAGACCTCATGCGGTTTGGATCAAGACTATCTTCTCCACATTCATATGGCCCGCGCGATGATCTCCACGCCATCAAGTATCTCCCACTCGCTTAAAGGACCAGCTCAAGATTGGCATAAACAGCTTGCCCAGAGTCAATTGGTGTTGGAGGACCTGAAGCCGTGATTCTCTGATAACTTCAGTGGCACGATATGTGCAACCACCAGACGCCGATGACCTAAGCCACATTATTCAGCAGCCGCATTTAATCGCCGACATATTTTCGACATGGTTCTGACAAAGAAAACCAAATCGCTGATCCGTCTCGGATGCGAGGCCTTGCAGCCTTCAAACATAACATCCGGACGAATGGCTAGCCCGCACCCGGCAGTGAAAGTCGAAATCCATGGCAGCCCTCACATCGCTAAATGACCCGCTTTGCTGGAGAGACAGCTGGCTAGCCCGTGAGCAACAACCTCCGTGAAAATTTCGCAGTCCGGATACCAAGGACAACAACGCAGGTCACGCCGAAAAAAAACAAGTTACCGCATTAACGGCGACGATAAGGAGGATACGGCAACAATGCCGGATTCCGAGGCTCTAAACCCGGCACGGAAGAAGCCATTCAAAAGAACCACTCCGGTCCGGCCTAACTGGACCGAATACTCACCGCTTATGCCAGATACATGGCACTTCGAAAGCCAGCTAACCACACCAATAGAGATTGCTGGGTGTTCAGCAGGGTGCGCAAGTTAATTGCCAAAACAATGACAAGGGGCTAAACAAATGACGACGAGGAAGAGACCCGACCGAACAACAGAGGATGTAAGGGTTTCCCCACAAGTGCGGACGGTGAATATGATATACGCGACCCACATACCCAAGAGGGAGAGGAACGCGATCAGTGGACGCTTATGCGATGGAGCCAGCCGCCTAAAGTTCAATCCATGGTCCTCTTGTCCGATCACTTTCGATCGAAGAGACCATCCGACCAGCATACGCTTATGGCGGATTCGCCGCATTGGTCTTAGACCCAATCGCCGATGGATTTCACCTCACAAGAGTCCTCGATGGACGGCGGCAGAGCCCGAACTCGCTTTATCGTGATACAAAGGCGCAAAATGGGCATAGACCCATCAAGGATTAAACCTACAAAGACAACCTTTAAAGGTGTCATCCTGTGAGTGGAAGCCAACTGCACAGCTCACCACACCGAAGTGGTCTTCGATCCCTGATAATTTCCGAGCGAAGAGTTAATCTTCGACATAGTCCCGCTCAAGCGGCTATCACGCTCGCCGGACGAACCGCTTGTAAAATTCAACGCGGTGCCGCATTATGCATACCTAAAGCTCAAGATGCCAGTGCCCGTGGAGTCATCACGGTCAATGGGAATATTGAACGCCCTCCGAACGGAGGAACATACACGCTCGCGCAGTACACAGAGCAGCCTTCTAAGGCAATTCTCAAGTCCGGCAGCTAAAAGGCCGGACATAGCAAAAGCGCCGCCGGAGCAATGCCAACCAAGACCACCTGGCGCGATCGTGAGCATCGCTAGAGTAATGCGCCCCAACCTCGCCTCAAGATGATCGCAAGAATAACACCCCTGCACATCATTACGCTTTTGAGATACCATGGGCGCAGGAAAGGGGCACGATCACATGGACCCAGAGTGCGGTTCGACCACACCAGGGCTCGCAAGTGTGCCCTTCTTTTTATTTTTTTTTTCTTTTCTTTATGTACACAGGACTCATTAACTGTAAGCCCCTGTCCGATGGCGAACCCGCCAACTCATGATGCAACAGTCGTGGACTAAAGAAGGCCGCTGATTTAACATCAGTGGTCTCAATTACGAGCATTAAATTCGATTATATACACCAAGTCCGCAGCTCATCCCCGAGGGGGACATGTTTATTTAGTCCAAATCCTTGCTTATCAAGACTATTTGTATCATCCCCGCTTTACTAGCGCACTTTCTTTCATAAATAATGCAGCACCTTTTTATTGCAATTGCATTATCTTTATATATATGTTCATTATATGACATCTTGCACCCGATATTTTGGTACGGGCCGAATACGCCAGGGCTTCGCTCCCCAAATTATGGTGTGATAAAGTCCGAACACTTTCACAAGTGCGGCACCTCAACTTATAGCATTATATGAATCGCCTCAATCATGTCTTGGGTCAATAGTTGGGTTTGCCTGCCCCACGCTTTTGGTGCCTTACGCCCGCTCGGCCGGCTAAGGTAGCACTGGAGAACCATCGCGATTGCCTTGCTGAGCCGGTTAACGCCTCAGTGGAGAAAGCTAAAACGACCGGCATGATAAGGCGAGAGACTGGGTCGCTGTTCGAGAGGTTTTTTCGTCCTTAAAGACTCACGCCGCCGAGCGAAGTTCCGGATAATGTCCGATGAAGGCGGATAGCGCCTCGGATTCGGCCTTCCAATCACCAGGGCTTCGCCAAATTTAAAATTATAGAATTCTATGGCTAAGTGAGAGTGTTCAAGCATTATAAGTCCGGGTTGCCTTTGTTCGCTGTGTTGAGCGCCTCGATGGACCCAACAATGGGAACAAGAGTGCTCAAGTTTATCCCGAACACCCCAAAGACTTGTGGCTTGGGGGCTGAAGCCAACGACTTGCCATCTCTCGATTTTATAAACGGCCGCATGTAAGGTAATATTTTAAATTAAACAAGGTTGCTTCACGGCGATATAAACGAAGTTTTCAGCGCAGATAGATAAATACACAAAGAAGTTCACTCAAAGATTACATTTCGAGCACTCATCTCGCAATATCGCAGGCTCCTTCAGACAACTTTATAATACCGTCTCCGGCGATGATGCTCCTGTTTCGGCGGGCGCGGATCCGTGAGAAGCCCGTGATCCAGCTTTGCCCCATTGCACCTTTTTATGCGCAAGGGTCCGACGAAGCGCCTTCAATACAAAGTGAGCGCTTTGACCACATCCAGCCGGGGCACGATCCACCAGCAGCACGACGAGGCCAAAGTAGCTTCCAGCATGGCTCTGTCTGTGCCAGTTACGCCGGGACTATGAGGCCCTTCATGGCCTCCTCACCTACCTTAGGAGTTCGACCACCGCTTCACCGGTCGCTGGGGCACCGGATGGCTGGCCTCAACAGATTGAGACCGTAAGACCATCTCCACGAGCCTCCTCCGCCACGATAGAATGCGGCGATCGGACGACCACGCTTGGGCAGATCCGCAACGCCTCGAGAGCTCCGAATCTGTAAGTATCCAGCAATTCATTAACATGCCCGCTTTGCATGAAAAATGCCTACCCGGCAGCTATCTTCTTTATGTCCTCAACCTCCTCAAGGGCCTTCGGGCCTCGGCCTGGCGGATTTTGCACTTTCGAGAGACGAGGCAAGCCTCTGACTCGAAGTCTTGAGTCACGCCCAAACTCTCATGCTTTTCCATGAGAGCTTGGAGCTCTTGCCAACTTCCGCCACCCGTGCTCTTTTGCTTTTCTCGCTCAGCTTGCTCCGCTGCCGATTGTGTTCGCCGCAGACACAAGATTCAGGGCTGCCACCTCGTTAGTGGCCCCTGCAATACACATATTATCCTTGTTAATTTTATTTGCAACCAAAACCCTTTTTTCAGTAAGGTACTTATTCAAAGAGGTGTTACCCACCTTCTTTTCCTCGAGCTGCCTCGGCATAGCCAGCTCTTGCTCTGACCGGGCCGAGATCCTTTCTTTCATCACTCTCGACCGGCCACTGGCACGCGGCAGAGGTCGCAGCCAGCTCAGCAAACCCATATTGACATATTTTAGGCAACCTCAAGAGATCTTGTTAGATCCTCGGTCCGGCTTTTCTTCTTTCAACACCGAACTCAGCATCGGGCACTCGCCTATGCGGTATTACATTACATAATTTTAACTTTACCTCAAAGCCCGTTAGAAGCTGCAGTGTTTCGGGTCAGCCCGCCTTAGCAAGCCGAAGTTTTCAATCACCGCACTTCATGATAGTGCGGTGTTCTTCCTTGATGGAAGCGCCTTTAAGTGCCTCCAACAGTTATCCGCGCCCTGCTGGACGTGAGGTCACGGCCACGGTCCTGCCCTTCTTTCATAGTAACGCTGACTTGAGAACCATTGCGGGTTCCGATGTAGAGTCCGGGCGCAGTCCGGAGGTCGCTCGACGGCGCCTCGAGCCTCCTCCCATGGGTCCTCTTTGGGATCCCACCCTGCCGGCCCGCTTGCCGCGGGGTAGAGTGCGCCGGACGGAATTTACATCCGGGACGAGCGCCAACGACCCGCCATCGAAGTGGGGAGATCACACCGAACGGACCACGCGTAATGCGCGCTAGGAAGGATACAAGATGACATAAAATATACGTGCATATAAATGATCCGAATATTTTACGCATCCTTACGCCGACGCCTGCCCTTCGAGGTTACTTCATCCTCGCCACGCCGATGTTTGGCGAACCGTCCGGGGATAGCTTTCCTCTTGACTCCTTCGGCCTCCCCGATGGGGAAGCTCTTCTCTTCTTCTCCCTCCTCCGGAGGGAATACTACCTCCTCCTCGCCTTCAAGGAGGAGTCCTCGCCGCCGTCAGACGCTCGACAGCGGGAACTTTTCGAGTCCCTGCGTACCACCTTTCTGGTTTTCTTCTCCTGCACCACGCAGCGGTGCCTAATCCAAGTATTTCTATTAAGGCGGGCGTTCACTGGGTCTTCTCGCATGGGAGCCGGGCTGATAAGGGCCTTGGCTTTTCCATCCATTCCTCGCTAAAGGAAGTGGCGTAATGAAATCCCACCAAAAGTTAACTTAATTATCACAAGTGTCCCGTGAATGGGGTTGAATCACTTACCGCCGCCGGGCTGGAGATCAAGAAGCTGAATCCGCCATCTTCCGTCATGATGCGGGGCTTCGGCGCCTTTTGAACAAAGACCTCCAGCGCTTTCTGAGATAGTTGTATCAAGAGCCCGCTTAAGCGCGTGTGCTGTCTCGGATTGAACTCCCACAAATTGAATGCCCGTTTGGCATGGGAGAATCCGGAGGAGCATGACTTGACCATGGACGACGAGCCGAGCCTATTGCTCACCATCTTCTTGATGCAGTGCTCGAGTCCCGCCACCTCCATCGATTGCCCCACCGCAAGCCCTTCTCTTCCAGTGAGGTGAGCTGCGGGGATTCCAGATCTAAATCTGGGGCCAGCCACCATGTGGGCTTGCGCGCTCTTGATGTATGAACCACCTTCGACAAGCCACCCCTTGACGGAGTCCACGAAGGTCCTTCTAGCCAAGGGACGCTGGGGCACTTTACTCTAACATGGCGCTTCAAGATTCCGCTTATGCGTTCTTTCACAACCTTCGCTTGACGCTGAAGGTCTTGAGCCACGTGCGGGCGGGCTTGATGTAGAGGAAGGTTTCGCATTACGCACGCATAAACGCCGAGATGTTGAGGATGAAGTTCGGCGCCAGATCGTGGGAAATCCTGTGCCGAGAAACATGAGCCCCCTGACAAAATGGATGGAGCGGAAAGCCCACCATGGAGGAAGTGGGGAAGGAAGACTTAACCTCCTCATGAGGCCTGGGTAGGGATGAGCTGCCTCGTCGGCAAATTGACGCGGCGAATATCGCCGAAAGGTATCCGCGCCGCAAAGCTTGGTGATGTCCTCTCCTTGGCGGTGGAGGCTAACCATTTACCTCCGCCGGACATATTCGGAGGAGGTCGAGGCGAGATGCGCAAGCTTGGGCGATGGAGCTTGAGTGCTGGAGATGGATAAGCAAAGGAGGAAGAAGGCGAGGTGAGAAGGTGAATCTTATCCCTTATATATAGGCGATTACAAAACTATGCGTCCCCTACCGCCCGTAAAACTCGCTTATCTCCCAAGCGCCACCATCAATGGCGCGTTGGGTTACCACTCCGTATTGATGAGGATCCCGAATAAGGAACACGAATCGCCACAAGACGTACATGGAAACCGTCGCTAAACGTACGAGGTGGTATAGTAAAAACGATTCAAACAAGGCTTGGTAGCGTGGATGTCACGATAATACGCCAGCGATTGAGCCAGTATATTTTATTCTCTACTGGTGGAATGTGGAAATTATTTTTGCAGAGCCGACACTATCCTCGGTGTTCATGATCTTCTCCGATTATTCAAGGAGGAACCCGCTTTGCAATGGCGCATATTTTGCACGCCGGACTTATCGCCATTGAAGACCGGTTCTGGGCTACCGAGGGAGTCCGGACTAGGGTGTCCGACAGCCGGACTATCATTATCCGACGGACTCCAAGACTACGTAAGATAGAAGATTGAAGACCTCGCTCGTGTCCCAAGATACTTTTCTCATGCGGAAGGCAAGCTCGGCAATACGGATATGTGGATCTCCTACCATTGTAACCGACTGTAACTCCTAGCCTCTCCTGTCTATATAAACCGGAGGGCTTTAGTCCCAGAGGACAACATACATTACAACAATCATACCATAGGCTAGCTTCTAGGGTTTAGCCCCTTGATCTTGTGGTAGATCTACTCTTGTACTACCCATATCATCAATATTAATCAAGCAGACATAGGGTTTTACCTCCATCGAGAGGGCCCAACCTGGTAAAACATTGTGTCCCTTGTCTCCTATTACCATCCGCCTAGACGCAGGGCTCGGGACCCCACCCGAGATCCGCCGGTTTTGACACCGGCTAATGGGATTGCAGTGTTGCACCGGCCGACCGCCGGATCGATCATGAAGGTCGGTGTTTTGAAGCAGGACCTCGAGCGGTCCGAGAACGAGCTCTGCCTTGCCAAGAAGCAGCTCGAGGACAAAGAAGGTGAGTAACACTGTGATAAATTTGTACCTTACGTAAAAGGATTTTGCTGTAATAGAAATAACAAGGATAACGTGGGCGCGGTAGGCCACTTAACGAAAGGTGGCGTAACCTGAAGGATGTGTCCGCGGTCGAACGTACGCGGCGGTCATGAACGAAGGCGAGCGAGAGAAGCAGGAGGCGCGCGTGGCGGAGGTGCGGCAAGAGGCCAGTGCCTGCGGAAAAGCATGAGAGTTTGAGCTGCCACTCAAAGACTCGAGAGTCCG
>JAHHZJ010007597.1:0-10580 GCA_021437245.1 Aegilops speltoides | reverse complement strand
AATTTTTTTTTTTATGGTGTTGTTTGCTTATTCTGATGAATCTATGAGTAGTATGTCGGAAGGTATGAACCATAGAGAAGTTGGAGTACAGTAGATTTAACATCAATACAAATAAATAATGAGTTCATTACAGTACCTAAAGGTAGTGATTTGCTTTATTACACTAACGGATCTCACAAAGTTTTTGTTTAAGTTCTTGTGAATGAAGTATTTGAAGAACGAGGAGTTACGATGGGAGAAGAATAAAGAGAGACAAGAGTTCTGGCATGGGGATGCCCAGGGTGAAGTAATATGCCCTAGAGGCAATAATAAAGTTATTATTTATTTCCTTATTTCATGATAAATGTTTATTATTCATGCTAGAATTGTATTAACGGAAACATAATACATGTGTGAATACATAGACAAACATAACGTCACTAGTGTGCCTCTACTTGACTAGCTTATTAATCAAAGATGGTTATGTTTCCTAACCATAGACATGTGTTGTCATTTGATTAACGGATCACATCATTAGGAGAATGATGTGATTGACATGACCCATTCCGTTAGCCTAGCACTTGATCGTTTAGTATGTTGCTATTGCTTTCTTTCATGACTTATACATGTTCTCGTACCTATGAGATTATGCAACTCCTGTTTACGGAGGAACACTTTGGTGCTACCAAATGTCACAACGTGTCGGGTGATTATAAAGGAGTACTACGGGTGTCTCCAAAGGTACATGTTGGGTTGGCGTATTTCGAGATTAGGTTTTGTCACTCCGATTGTCGGAGAGGTATCTCTGAGCCCTTCCCTGTAATGCACATCACTATAAGCCTTGCAAGCAATGTGACTAATGAGTTAGTTGCGGGATGATGCATTACATAGCGAGTAAAGAGACTTGCCGATAACGAGATTGAACTAGGTATTGGGATACCGACGATCGAATCTCGGGCAAATAACATATCCGATGACAAAGGGAACAACGTATGTTGTTATGCGGTTTGACCGATAAAGATCTTTCGAGAATTTGTAGGAGCCAATATGAGCATCCAGGTTCCGCTATTGGTTATTGACCGAGAATAGTTCTAGGTCATGTCTACATTGTTCTCAAACCCGTAAGGTCCGCATGCAACAAGGTTTCGATGTGATGCTTTTATTATGAGTTTAAGAGTTTTGATGTACGAAGGAGTTCGGAGTCGGGTGAGATCGGGGACATGATGAGGAGTCTCGAAATGGTCGAGACGTAAAGATCAATATATTGGACGACTATATTCTGAGTTGGAAAGGTTCCGAGTGATTGAGTATTTTCGAATCTGGGAGAGTTACTGAATTATGCGGTAGTATATGGGCCTTATTGGGCCATCTGAGGGAATAGAGGAGAGAGGCCGAAAGGAAGGAGGCGCAGAGCCCCCTCTCAGTCCGAATTGGACGGGGTTGTGCCCTTCCTCCTCTCCTCCTCTTTCCCCTTCTCCTACTCCAACAAGGAAGGAGGGAGTCCTACTCGGTGGGAGTAGGACTCCCCTTGGCGCTCTCCTGGCCGGGCCGCCTCTCCTTGCTCCTTTATATCTGAGGCGGGGGCACCTCTGAACAAAACAACAATTGATCCTTGGATCTCTTAGCTGTGTTGGTGCCCCTCCACCATAATCCACCTCGATAATATCGTGGCGGTGCTTAAGCTAAGCACTCGATCGATAGTACATCAAGATCGTCTGCACGTCGTCAGTTGTCGACATTTAACTCTCCTCGACACTTGGCTGGATCGGGAGTTCGAGGGAGGTCATCGAGCTGAATGTGTGCTAGAACCCGAGGTGCCGTAGTTTCAAAGTGCTTGATCGGCCGGGCCGTGAAGGCGTCTGACTACATCAGCGGGATGTTCTAACGCTTCGCTTCGGTCTCACGAGGGTACGTGGACACACTCTCCTCTCATTGCTATGCATCACCATGATCTTGCGTGTGCGTAGTAAATTTTGAAATTACTACGTTCCCCAATAGTGGCATCCGAGGGCGGTTTTACGCGTAGATGTCATATGCAGCGAGTAGAACATAAGTGAGTTGTGGGCGATACAAGTCATACCGCTTACCGAAGATGTCATATTTTGGCTCGGCGGTATTGTGGAGGCAAGCGGCCCGCATAAACATTACTGCGTATGCTTACGCGAGACTGGTTTCACCGTTCTGAGCACTTTCGTGCTTAAAGGTATTGGCGGGTGTCATCTCTCTCTCTTTAGCTGAATCGAAAGTGGCTGCCCGGGTCCCATTGAAGGTTAAAACAGCACTAACTTGACGAACTATCATTGTGGTTTTGATGTGTAGGTAAGAACGGTTCTTGCTAAGCCCGTAGTAGCCACGTAAAATTTGCAACAACAAAGTAGAGGGCGTCTAACTTGTTTTTGCGGGGCATGTTGTGATGTGATATGGTCAAGGCGTGATGCTATATTTTTATTGTATGAGATGATCATGTTTTGTAACGAAGTTATCGATAATCGGCAGAGCCATATGGTTGTCGCTTTATTCTATGAAATGCAAATGTTCTGTAATTGCTTTACTTTATCACTAAGCTGTAGCGATAGTCGTAGAAGCAATAGATGGCGTAGCGACAACGATGCTACGATGGAGATCAAGGTGTCGCTACGGTGATTTATGGTGATCACGGCGGTGCTTGAAGATGGAGATCCCAAGCACAAGATGATGATGTCCATATCATATCACTTATATTGATTGCATGTGATGTTTATCCTTTATGCATCTTATCTTGCTTTGATCGGCGGTAGCATTTTAAGATGATCACTCACTAAAATTATCAAGAAGTGTTCTCCTGAGTGCGCACGTTACGAAAGTTCTTCGTCTTTGAGACACCACATGATGATCGGGTGTGATAGGATCTACGTTCAAATACAACGGTGTAAAAGAGTTGCACACGCGAATACTCAAAGTTAAACTTGACGAGCCTAGCACAATAGATTATGGCCTCGGAACACGGAGACCCGAAAGTCGAGCGTGAATCATATAGTAGATATGATCAACATATTGATGTTCACCGTTGAAACTACTCCATCTCACGTGACGATGGGACATGGTTTAGTTGATTTGGATCACGTGATCACTTAGATGACTAGAGAGGTGTACATCTAAGTGGGAGTTCTTAAGTAATATGATTAATTGAACTTAAATTTATCATGAACTTAGTCCCCGTAGTATTTTGCAAATTATGTTGTAGATCAATAGCTCGCCTTGTTGCTTTCATATGTTTATTTTGATATGTTCCTAGAGAAAATTGTGTTGAAAGATGTTAGTAGCAATGATGTGGATTGGATCCGTGATCCTGAGGTTTATCCTCATTGCTGATGCATAGAATTATGTCCTTAATGCACCGCTAGGTGACAAACCTAATGCGAGGAGGCGGATCGAGGCGTTATGAATGTTTGGCTAGCTCAAAATGATGACTCTTGATAGTTTAGTGCACCATGCTTAAGCGGCTTAGAATCGGGACTTCAAAGGCGTTTTGAACCTCATGGACCATATGAGATGTTCAGGAGTTGAATTTAATATTTCCGGCAAATACCGAGTTGAGAGATATGAACTCTCCAACAAGTTCTATAGCTAAAAGATGGAGGAGAATCGCTCGACTAGTGAGCATGTGCCAGATTATGCAGGTACTTGAATTGAATGAATCAAGTGGGAGTTAATCTTCCAGATAAGATAGTGATTGTCGAGTTCTTCTAATCACCATCACCAAGTTAGTAGAACTTCGTGATGAACTATAGTATGCAAAGGATGGCGAAAATGATTCCCGAGCTCTTCGTGATGTTGAAATCGGCGAAGGTAGAAATCAAGAAAAGAGCATCAAGTGTTGATGATTGACAAGACCACTAGTTTCAAGAAAAGGCAAAGGAAAGAAAGGAAACTTCAAGTAGAATGGCAAACAAATTGTCACTCCCGTGAAGAAGACCAAAAGCTGGACCAACACCCTAAGCTGAAAAGCTTACACTACAAAGGAAATGGTCGATGCAAGCGGAAATGCCCTAAATATTTGGTGGATAAGAAGGATGGCAAAGTGAACAAGGGTATATTTGATATACAGTGTTATTGATGTGTGCCATACTAGTGTTTATAGTAGCCTCAGAGTATTTGATACTTGTTAGGTTGCTAAGATTAGTAACTTCGAAGCAGGGAATTACGTGAGAATACAGATACTAGTTGAAGGGAAGTGATGATGAATGTTGAAAGTAGTTCCAAGATCGATATGATCATCATGGAACACTCCCCATACTTTCGGGATTAGTGTTAAACCTAAATAAATGTTATTTGGCGTTTGCGTTTAGCATGAATATGATTTGATCATGTTTATTGCGATATGGTTATTCATTTGAAGTTAAAGAATAATTGTTGTTCTGTTTACATGAATAAGACCTTCGATGGTTATACACCCAATGAAAATAGTTTATTGGATCTCGATCGTAGTGATACACATATTCATAATATTGATGCCAAAAGATGCAAAGTTAATAATGATAGTGCAACTTATTTGTGGCACTTGCCGTTTAAGATCATATCGGTGTAAAAGCGATGAAACAACTCCATAAATATGGATTTTTGGAATCACTTGGTTATGAATCATTTGATGCTTGCGTAACCGTGCCTTTTAGGCAAGATGACTAAAACTCCGCTTCTCGGAACAATGGAACAAGCTACTAACTTATTGGAAATAATACATCTTGATGTATCACGATCAAATGAGAGTTGATGCTAAATGGCAAATATCGTTATTTTCTCACCATCACAAGATGATTTGAGCATATATGGGTATATCTACTTGATGAAACATAAGTGCGAAATAGTTGAAAGGATCAAAGAATTTCAGAGTGAAGTGGAAAAATCATCGTGAGAAGAAAATAAAGTTTACTGCGATCTGATCAGGCGACTAATATTTGAGTTCTGAAGTTTGGTCTTCAATTAAAACAATGTGGAATAGTTTCACAGCTCACGCCGCTGGAACACCACAGCGTTATGGTGTCGAGCGTCGTCAATCGTGCTTTTACTAGATATGGTGCGATCTATGATGTCTCTTATCGGTTTACCACTATCGTTTTGGGGTTATGCATTAGAGACAGTGCATTCACGTTTAATAGGGCACCATCTAAATCCGTTGAGATGATACCGTATGAACTATGGTTTAGCGATAAACCCAAGTTATCGCGTTTCTAAAAGTTTGGGGCTGCAATGCTTGTGTGAAAAAGTTTCATCCTGATAAGCTCAAACCCAAATCGGAGAAGTGCGTCTTCATAGATTACTCAAAAGAAATTGTTGGGTACACCTTCTATCACAGATCCGAAGGCAAGATATTCGTTGCTAAGAATGGATCCTTTCTAGAGAAGGAGTTTCTCTCGAAAGAAGTGAGTGGGAGGAAAGTAGAGCTTGATAAAGGTAATTTGTACCTTCTCCCGAATTGGAAAGTAGTTCATCACAGAAATCAGTTCCAGTGATTCCTACACCAATTAGTGAGGAAGTTAATGATGATGATCATGAAACTTCAGATCAAGTTGCTACCAAACCTCGTAGGTCTTCTAGAGTAAGATCCGCACCAGAGTGGTAAGGTAATCATGTTCTGGAAGTCATGTTACTAGACCATGATGAACCTATGAACTATGAGGAAGCGATGATGAGCCCAGATTCCGCAAAATGGCTTGAGGCCATGAAATTTGAGATGGGATCCATGTATGAGAACAAAGTATGGACTTTGATTGACTTTCCCAATGATCAAGCAGCCATTGAGATTAAATGGATCTTCAAGAGGAAGGCGGACTCGATAGTAGTGTTACTTATCTACAAAGCTAGAATTATCGCAAAAAGTTTTCGACAAGTTCAAAGTGTTAACTACGATGAGAATTTCTCACTCATATCTATGCTTAAGTCATCCTCAATCATGTTAGTAATTGCCACATTTTATGAAATCGGCAAATGGATAAACAAAACTGCATTCCTTAATAGATTTATTAAAGAAGAGTTGTATATGATGCAACGGAAGGTTTTATCAATCCTAAAGGTGCTAACAAAAATATACAAGCCCCGTAAATCCATCTATGGACTGGTGCAAGCATCTCGGAATTGGAATATACGCTTTGATAAGTTGATCAAAGCATATAGTTTCTCTACTGACTTGCGGTGAAGCCTCTGTATTTACAAGAAAGTGAGTGGGAGCACTACAACATTTACGATAAGTATATGTGAATGACATATTGTTGATCGTAAATAATGTAGAATTATACTGCAAAGCATAAAGGAGTGTTTGAAAGGAATTTTTCAAAAGAAAGACCCCAAAGCTACTTACATATTGAGCATCAAGATCTATTGAGATAGATCAAGACGCTTGATAAGATTTTCAATGAGTACATACCTTGACAAGATTTTGAAGTAGTTCAAAATGGAACAGTCAAAGAAATAGTTCTTGCCTGTGTTGCAAAGGTATGAAGTTGAGTAAGACTCAAGACCCAACCATGGCAGAAAATAGAAAGAGAATGAAAAGTCATTCCCTATATCTCAGTCATAGGTTCTATAAAGTATGCTATGCTGTGAACCAGACATATTGTATACCTTGCTCTGAGTTTGGCAAAGGAATACAATTTTGATCCAATAGTAGATCACTGGACAGCGGTCAAGAATATCCTTAGTGAGGACTAAGGAGATGTTTCTCGATAATGGAGGTGATAAAAGAGTTCGTTGTAAAAGTTACATCGGTGCAAACTTTTACACCGATCGGATGACTCTAAGTCTCAATCTGATACATATTGAAAGATAGGAACAATTAAGCTAGAGTAGCTCGTGTAGAGCATTGTAGACATAGAATATTTGCAAAATACATATGGCTCGAATATGATGAGATCCGTTGACTAAGATTCTCTCACGAGCAAAAACATGATCACACCTTAGTACTCTTTTGGGTGTTAATCATATAGCGATGTGAGCTAGATTATTGACTCTAGTAAACCCTTTGGGTGTTTGTCATATAGCGACGTGAGCTAGATTATTGACTCTAGTAAACCCTTTGGGAGTTACGATGTGAGAAGAAGAAAGAGAGAGAAGAGTTCGAGCTTGAGGGATGCCCAAGGTGAAGTAAATATGCCCTAGAGGCAATAATAGAGTTATTATTTATTTCCTTATTTCATGATAAATGTTTATTATTCATGCTAGAATTGTATTAATCGGAAACATAATACATGTGTGAATACATAGACAAACATAACGTCACTAGTATGCCTCTACTTGACTAGCTCATTAATCAAAGATGGTTATGTTTCCTAACCATAGACATGTGTTGTCATTTGATTAACGGGATCACATCATTAGGAAAATGATGTGATTGACATGACCCATTCCGTTAGCCTAGCACTTGATCGTTTAGTACGTTGCTATTGCTTTCTTTCATAGTCGATACATGTTCCTCGAACTATGAGATTATGCAACTCTCGTTTGCGGAGGAACACTTTGGGTGCTACCAAGCGTCACAACGTAACTAGGTGATTATAAAGAAGTACTACGAGTGTCTCCAAAGGTACATGTTGGGTTGGCGTATTTCGAGATTAGGTTTTGTCACTCCGATTGTCGGAGAGGTATCTCGGAGCCCTCTCGGTAATGCACATCACTATAAGCCTTGCAAGCAATGTGACTAATGAGTTAGTTGCGGGATGATGCATTACATAACGAGTAAAGAGACTTGCCGGTAACCAGAGTGAACTAGGTATTGGGATACCGACGATCAAATCTCAGGCAAGTAACATACCGATGACAAAGGGAACAACGTATGTTGTTATGCAGTTTGACCGATAAAGATCTTCGTAGAATACTCCCTCCGTTCCTAAATATAAGGTGTATTAGTTTTTCAAAAAGTCAACTGTTGTCTATGTTTGACCAACTTTACAACAAAATATATAAAGATCTATAATACTAAATATATAAAATGTAAAAATATAGTTCATGATGAATCTAGTGAAAATGATTTGGTATTCTAGATATTGATATTTTTGTCTATAAACTTGGTCAAACTTAGAGAAGTTTGACTTTTTGGAAAAATAATACACCTTATAATGAGGAACAGGAGAAATATATGTTAGCCAATATGAGCATCCAGGTTACTCGCTATTGGTTATTGACCGAGAATAGTTCTAGGTCATGTCTACATTGTTCTCGAACCCGTGAGGAATCTGCACGCAACAAGGTTTCGATGACATTTTTATTATGAGTTTATGAGTTTTGGCGTCTGAAGGAGTTCGGAGTCCCGATGAGATCGGGGACATGACGAGGAGTCTCAAAATGGTCGAGACATAAAGATCGATATATTGGTCGACTATATTCGAGTTCGGAAAGGTTCGAGTGATTGAGGTATTTTTGGATCTTACCGGAGATTCTGAGGAATTTGCCGGGAGTATATGGGCCTTATTGGGCCATACGGGAATAGAGAAGAGAGGCGAAAGGAAGGAGGCATGCAGCCCCCTCCGGTCGAATTGGACAAGGGTGCGGCCCCTTTTCCTTCCTCCTCTCCCCTCTTTCCCCTTCTCCTACTCGACAAGGAGGAGGAGTCCTACTCGGTGGGAGTAGGACTCCCCTTGGCGCCTCCTGGGCAGCCGCCTCCCCTTGCTCCTTTATATCACGGGGGCAGGGGGCACCTCTAGAACAAAACAACAATTGATCCCTTGGATCTCTTAGCCATGTCACGGTGCCCCTCCACCATAATCCACCTCGATAATATCAGTGGCGGTGCTTAGGCGAAGCCCTGTGATCAGTGAGTACATCAAGATCGTCACCACGCCGTCAGTCTTGTGGAACTCTCCCTCGACACTGGGCTGGATCGGAGTTCGAGGGAGGTCATCAAGCTCAGCGTGTGCTAGAACTTCGGAGGTGCCGTGGTTTCGGTGCTTGATCGGCCGGACCGTGAAGACGCACTGACTACATCAGCCGGTTGTTCTAATGCTTCCGCTTCGGTCTATGAAGGTGCGTGGACACACTCCCCTCACGTTGCTATGCATCACCATGATCTTGCGTGCAGCGTAGTAAATTTTGAAATTACTACGTTCCCCAATAGTGGCATCCGAGCAGGGTTTTATGCGTAGATGTCATATGCACGAGTAGAACACAAGTGAGTTGTGGGCGATACAAGTCATACTGCTTACCGAAGATGTCATACTTTGGCTCGCGGGTATTGTGAGGCAAGCGGCCCGACCGACATTACTGCGTATGCTTCGCGAGACTGGTTTCCACGATTCACGAACACTCGTGCTTAAAGGTGGTGGCGGGTGTCATCTCTCTCACTTTAGCTGAATCGAGTGTGCTACGCCTCGTCCTTCGCGAGGTTAAAACAGCACTAACTTGACGAACTATCATTGTGGTTTTGATGTGTAGGTAAGAACGGTTCTTGCTAAGCCCGTAGTAGCCACGTAAAATTTGCAACAACAAAGTAGAGGGCGTCTAACTTGTTTTTGCGGGGCATGTTGTGATGTGATATGGTCAAGGCGTGATGCTATATTTTATTGTATGAGATGATCATGTTTTGTAGCTGAAGTTATCGATAATCGGCAGAGCCATATGGTTGTCGCTTTATTCTATGAAATGCAAGCGCCCTGTAATTGCTTTACTTTATCACTAAGCGGTAGCGATAGTCGTAAAAGCAATAGATGGCGTACGACAAACGATGCTTTCGATGGAGATCAAGGTGTCGCGACCGGTGGCGATGATGATCACGGCGGTGCTTGAAGATGGAGATCCGAAGCACAAGATGATGATGTCCATATCATATCACTTATATTGATTGCATGTGATGTTTATCCTTTATGCATCTTATCTTGCTTTGATTGACGGTAGCATTTTAAGATGATCTCTCACTAAAAATTATCAAGAAGTGTTCTCCCTGAGTACGCACCGTTGTGAAAGTTCTTCGTGCTGAGACACCATGTGATGATCGGGTGTGATAGGATCTACGTTCAAATACAACGGGTGTAAAAGAGTTGCACACGTGGAATACTCAGGTTAAACTTGACGAGCCTAGCATATATGGATATGGCCTCGGAACACGGAGACCGAAAGGTCGAGCGTGAATCATATAGTAGATATGATCAACATATTGATGTTCACCGTTGAAACTACTCCATCTCACGTGGCGATCGGACATGGTTTAGTTGATTTGGATCACGTGATCACTTAGATGACTAGAGAGGTGTACATCTAAGTGGGAGTTCTTAAATAATATGATTAATTGAACTTAAATTTATCATGAACTTAGTCTGGTAGTATACTCGCAAATTATATTGTAGATCAATAGCTCATTTTTGTTGCTTTCATATGTTTATTTTGATATGTTCCTAGAGAAAATTGTGTTGAAAGATGTTAGTAGCAATGATGATGGATTGGATCCGTGATCTGAGGTTTATCCTCATTGCTATAGAAGAATTATGTCCTTAATGCACCGCTAGGTGACAAACCTATTGCAGGAGCGGATCACGAGCGTTATGAGCGTTTGGCTAGCTCAAAATGATGACTATTTGATAGTTTAGTGCACCATGCTTAAGCGGCTTAGAATCGGGACTTCAAAGGCGTTGAACCCGGCC
>JAHHZJ010007596.1:0-34682 GCA_021437245.1 Aegilops speltoides | reverse complement strand
ATTTACATGTTTACAATATCCCGAGGAGAGACGTTTCCCGCCGCTTTTGTGCTTTCACTAGTTTTGATGTGTTTGGTGGTCAACATTGTAGATTATATCCTCCCAGCACTTGGGCTGCTTTGAAAACTTATGCGATCGGGTTCCACCATATTATCAACGTGAATTACTTCAAAATTGCAGCGCTTAAGACAAGGAAAAATTCGAGAAGAATATTATCGGAATTACAAACCGCTTGATTAGATGTGGTATTGTTGAGGAGAATGAAGCTATGCTTGCACGCTTTCGGTGGATTAAATAGAGAGATTCGACCATTCTAGACTATAAGGATTATAATAATATCACTGCTTATTCCATCTTGCTTGTAAAGTGAACGTGAAGTGCAGGATCGAGGCATTGGCGCCCACTAACTTTTCTCGCAGTCGACCTTCATCATGGACACCACGGCATCATCTACTTCCACTACACCATCACCTCCTTCAGTGCCACCTCCAACCGTGATACAAGAAAGGTGCACAACCACCACTATCCGCCAAGAGCACACCGCTGGCCTCACAGTAGCTCGCTTCTTCCATGGCGCCAAAGGCACACAAGTGATATTATTTGTCGTCGTTGAAGGGAAGAGGACATTTTAAGAGAATGCAAATCTCAACGGTGATGATTGCTACCGAGGATGGTGGGTATGAGTCCGCTTAGTGACTATGATGAGGAGACTTTGGCTCTTATTACACATGAGGAACACGGTGAGATGATTCTGATCATGAGACACAATACATGGCTGCCAAGATGCCGAATGTATGAATGTTTAGTTGCTCAACGGTTTTGAGTGTGCAGGTTACACAAGCTGAGCAAAATCAGAGGCATAATTTGTTCCATACAAAGGAGTTGTGAAGGAACTATTCAAGGCCATCATAGATGGAGGGAGCTGCAACAACTTGGCTAGCATGGAGATGGTGGAGAAGCTATCTCTCACCACAAGACCACATCCACATCCTATACATCCAATGGTTCAACAACGCAAGGTGAAGGTAACACGATCGCTCGTGTGCATTTTAGTATCTCTACATATGCTGATTATGTTGATTGTGATGTGGTACCTATGCAAGCATGTTCCTTGTTACTTGGTAGACCATGGCAATTTGATAAAATTTCAGACACCATGGTAGAAACAATCAAGATACTCTTGTTCATAAGGATAAAATATTACTTTGCTTCCTATGACTCTGAGTCCATTTTGAAAGATGATATTAATAGAGCTAATAAAGCAAAACAGAGAAAATAAGAGTGAAAATTAGATTGTGAAAAGAATTTGAGCAACACATGAAGCCTAATAATAAACCATCTAATGTTGTTCCAAATTAAATTGAAAAGTGCATGTTTACTTGCCACCAAATCTGATATTGATGAGCTAGATTTTGGTAAATCTATTTGCTATGCTTTTGTGTGCAAAGAGGCATTATTTTCATTCGAGGACGTGTCTCCTTCTTGCCCCCTGTCACTAACATTTTGCAGAGTTCCGACGCCTTTCCACAAGACGGCCCACCGGATTACCACCTATTCGAGGGATTGAGCATCAAATTGACTTAATTCCTGCATCATTACCCAACCGGCACCATACCGCACCAATCCGAGGAGACGGGAGATTATGCGCCAAGTACAGGAGCTGCTCGACAAAGGTTATATACGCTAATCCCTTAGTCCTTGTGCGTTCCTATTATTCTAGTGCCGAAAAAGGATGGTACACGATGTGTGTTGATTGTAGAGGCATCAATAATATTACTATTCGTATCGCCACCCTATTCCTAGGCTAGATGATATGCTTGATGAATTGAGTGGCTCTACAATATTCTCCAAAGTTGATTTATGAGTGGATACCATCAAATTCGTATGAAATTGGGAGATGAATGGAAAACAGCATTTAAAACTAAGTTTGGATTATATGAGTGGTTAGTCATGCCTTTTGGGTTAACTAATGCACCTAGTACTTTCATGAGATTAATGAACTAAGTTTTACGGCTTTCATTGGACGATTTGTGGTAGTTTATTTTGATGATATACTGATTTATAGCAAATCTTTGGAAGAACATTTGGAACATTTACGTGTTGTTTTTAATGCTCACGTGATGCACGCTTGTTTGGTAACCTTGGGAAGTGCACCTTTGCAATCGATCAGTATCTTTTCTTGGCTATGTTGTTACTCCACAGGAATTGAAGTTGATAAAGCCAAGATTGAAGCTATTGAGAGTTGGCCGCAGCCCAAAACGGTCACACAAGTGAGGAGTTTCTTCTCGCTGGTTTTATAGGCGCTTGTAGAGATTTCAGCACCATTGCTGCACCTCTCAACGAGCTTACAAAGAAGGATGTGCCTTTTGTTTGGGGTACCAGACAGAAGAAGCCTTCACGGATTGAAAGCTGTTGACACATGCCCTTTACTCCAACTTCCTGATTTTAATAAGACTTTTGAGCTTGAATGTGATGCTAGTGGAATTGGATTAGAGGTGTGTTATTACAAGATGGCAAACCTGTTGATACTTTTCCTAAAAATTGAGGGCCTAGTCTGAATTATTCTACTTATGATAAAGAGTTATATGCTCTTGTTTGGACTTTAGAAACATGGCAACATTATTTATGGCCCAAAGAATTTGTTATACATTCTGATCATGAATCTTTGAAACATATTAAAAGTCAAGCTAAACTGAATCGAGACATGCTAAATGGGTTGAATTCATTGAGACTTTCCCTTATGTCATTAAACACAAGAAGGGTAAAGAAAATGTTATTGTTGATGCATTGTCTCGCCGCTATACTATGCTTTCACAACTTGACTTCAAAATATTTGGTTTGGAGACCATCAAAGATCAATATGTGCATGATGCTGATTTTAAAGATGTATTGCAGAATTGTAAAGAAGGTAGAACATGGAACAAGTTCTTAATGATGGATTGCTGTCTAACAAGCTATGCATTCCAGCTAGCTGCTGTTGTTGTTGCAGGAGGCGATGGAGGAGGACTAATGGGACACTTTGGTAATGATTTTAATGTTCATGAGAATATGATGCTGCCTAAATTGGATACATTTGTTTTGCTTACAAATGAAGGGCCTAGCTTGGAGAAGGATGAACATTGAGCAAGAACACGATGGAGTTGATGGCATGCCAAGGATCAAAACGGAGTTACAAGTGATGATTTCAGACTTTAAAGCCACCATAAGGAGTGCATGAAGCCTTGGACGAAATATACAAGATGCCACTTCATAATATTCGCCCATAGGCTATTCTAGGTGCTGTCACCTTATTATTGGGCCAGGCCCATGTAATTTCGAAATACATTAGTATAGGCTATTTTAGAGTCCAGATGTGTGGGGAAAAGAGATAGGGTTAGTTTCACCCTCCACCAAGGGCCACGAAATTCACCCCTCTTCCTCCATATATACAGCCCTTAGGGCACCGCTTAGACTTGGGTTTTGTTTAGATCAAAAGTTCATAGCTCTGAATCTCACAGATTTCGCTTGTGTTCAACGACTTATAAAGAAAGCGCCACGTAACCCCACCTTGATCAATAAAGCTTCATCTTATATTCGCAATATCCAGATTGCAATCAGCTTGCTTGTTCTTCGCTTGCTCGCAGGAAATAGACCTCGTGGTCGTTGATCGTGTTCTTGCGGGTCAATAACCTCTCGAGTTGGTTTAGGACATATATGCTGACGCCCTCGTGACGTCAGAGTCGGATCGCCAAAGTCGACTTCCACCAAAGTTAAATCCACCATCTCATCGAAGACGGACACCTTTGCCTCTATCAAGTGGTATCGATTTCCAGTTGCTCGTGAGATTTTACAGCTTTAGTTTAGATCGAGTCTGCTCTTCATACCTATAGTCCACAAAAGCCACAAAAAAAATTAGGTTAGTTCATCCTATCCGAACCAGTTGAGCCTTTGCATAATCTTTTTTCAGATTTGCATTGTTGAATTTGTGGTTGCATCGCCGTGTCTAGTTGCCGGTCTTAGAGTCTAGTCTTTAGAGTTTCAGTTCGGTCATAAGTTGTCACGCCATTACCGACCATTATCATCGCCTGCCATCCACCACCACCGCTATCCGCCACCGCTCAACTGATCCATATACCACCACCGCTATCCGCCACCGCTCAATCAGATCCATATACCACCACCGCCATATACAACCACCGCCGCTATACCACCAATCCCAGTTCCTTGCATATTAGGTTTGTTTCGGATTCATCTAATTTCATTCGTGTTTCGGTCTCGAGTAGGTTTCGATTCCAGCACTTTTGTCATCCGTAGAAGAGGTTGGTTTCAAAAAAAAAAAAAAAAAAAAAAAGAGTCCGAAACCACCTCCGCTTAGGCCCAAAATTTTCCAAAAACGCACGACAAAAAAATTTTCCGCTATCCTATTTTAGGTGTTTTGCCGATGAGACATCCCTCTATAGAAAGTTTTTTGACCTGCTTCCGCTTTTGGGTCCGCAAAAAAAAAAAAAAGTTCAAAAAATTTCGTGCCCATCCTGCTGGCTGACGGGAAGAGTTTTGAGACACTCGCCATTATAGTGATTTTTCGCAAAAAAAAAAAAAGAGCAGCAAAAAAAAAAAAAGCTAAAAAAAAAAAAAAAAGAGCGAAAAAAATCAGAGTGTGCTCCTCCCTTGTTTACGCAGTGCCGTGATTTTGTTAGTGTTCTAGGCTCGCCTCTAGCACGGCCCAGCCTAGGACCAAAGACAAGATCGCCGCTGAGCGCTTATTCAACTTTTGCATCCTAATTGATTATTGCTCACCTTTTTTTGCTACCATATTATAAGCCTTCCCAGCTCCACATACATCTACGCCGTATGCTTGGTTCTCCTCGTAATCGCTATAGCCAAGCTTTGAGAGTTTTGACTACAACGGTTGCCGATCACCGGTAAGAACGGTAAGAATTTGAGATTTGCTTCACGGATTTGTGACTGCCCACCATACCACCACCACCACTTCCTAGTAGTCCAGAGAATCATATTATGTGTGTTTCTATTGCTGCTAACCATGGCAGGATCACAAGACGATGAGATTGGGAGAACTCGACAAACAAACAGCTACATGATAAGTTTCAAGAAATGATGATTGGACAGTGCAAGATGTGGTAAAACAGATTTGACGAGGCCATGGAGAAGATAGATGGCATTGAGAAGACGCTTGAAACAAAGCTTGATAGCAAGTTTGATGAATTGCTCGCTTTCCACAACCACCGCCGCTGCACCTATCGACCTCCGAACGACAACAACTACGCTCTTCCGAATCAGATGGACGAGCTCAGGTTCCTATTGAGCCAGACAAATTCTCGTGCCGCTGCCATCGCTGTTGGTGCTTCTTTGCTCCTGCCATCGCCTGCCGCCGGTACCGACGAGGATGATTGTGGAAGATTACGAGGATGAGGTTGATCAACATCAACTACGGCAACCACCAAGACCACAACCACCGTGTCGCCCACATGCAAATAATGGCAAATGGCTCCCCTCAGTACGATCATGACCATCTCCTAAACTGAAATTGAATATTCCACCATTTGAGGGTAGATATGTTCCCGATATATATCTTACTTGGGAGTTAGAAATCAACAACATTTACATGTTTACAATATCCCGAGGAGAGACGTGTTCCTGCTGTTTGTGCTTTCACTAGCTTTGCATGTGTTTGGTGGTCTCGAACATTGTAGATTATATCCTGCTCCAGCTACTTGGGCTGCTTTGAAAACTGCTATGCGTATCGCTGGGTTCCACCATATTATCAACGTGAATTGCTTCAAAAATTGCAGCGCGAAGACAAGGAAAAATTTCAGAGAAGAATATTATCGTGAATTACAAACCGCTTGATTAGATGTGGTATTGTTGAGGAGAATGAAGCTATGCTTGCACGTTTTCTCGGGTGGATTAAATAGAGATTCGCACCATTCTAGACTATAAGGATTATAATAATATCACTGCTTATTCCATCTTGCTTGTAAAGTTGAACGTGAAGTGCGTGATCGATGTGCATTGGCGCGCATAATTTTTTCGCAGTCGACCTTCATCATGGACACCACGGCATCATCTACTTCCACCGCACCATCACCTCTTTCAGTGCCACCTCCAACCGTGATACAAGAAAGGTGCACAACCACCACTATCTCGCCAAGAGCACACTCGCTGGCTCTACATGAGCTCTTCTTCTTCCATGGCGTCAACAGGCACACAAGTGATATTATTTGTCGTCATAAGGGAAGAGGACATTTTATGAAGAATGCAAATCTCATGCAGGATGATTGCTACCGAGGATGGTGGGTATGAGTCCGCTAGTGACTATGATGAGGAGACTTTGGCTCTATTACTCATGAGGAACATGGAGATGATTCCGATCATGAGACACAATACATGGCTGTCAAGATGCCGAGTGTATGAATGTTTAGTTGCTCAACGTGTTTTGAGGTGCAGTTACACAAGCTGAGCAAAATCAGAGGCATAATTTGTTCCATACAAAGGAGTTGTGAAGGAACGCTCTATTCAAGGCCATCATAGATGGAGGGAGCTGCAACAACTTGGCTAGCATGGAGATGGTGGAGAAGCTATCTCTCACCACAAGACCACATCCACATCCTTACTACATCCAATGGTTCAACAACAATGCAAGGTGAAGGTAACACGACTGCTCGTGTGCATTTTAGTATCTCTACATATGCTGATTATGTTGATTGTGATGTGGTACCTATGCAAGCATGTTCCTTATTACTTGGTCGACCATGGCAATTTGATAAAAATTTGACACCATGGTAGAAACAATCAGATACTCTGTTCATAAGGATAAAATATTACTTTGCTTCCTATGACTCCTGAGTCCATTTTGAAAGATGATATTAATAGAGCTAATAAAGCAAAACAGAGAAAAATAAGAGTGAAAATCAGATTGTGGTAAAGAATTTGAGCAACATATGAAGCCTAATAATAAACCATCTAGTGTTGCTTCCAAATTAAATTGAAAAGTGCATGTTTACTTGCCACTAAATCGATATTGATGAGCTAGATTTAGCAAATCTGTTTGCTATGCTTTTTGTGCAAAGAGGCATTATTTTCATTCGAGGACGGTTTTCCTCTTTGCCCCCCGTCACATATGGTATCATGAGCCACGCTGATCACGCTTTTGGAGCCCCAACCCGTGATTTCTAGCTTGATTTTGTTGTTTTTGTCTAAACCGAAAAATCCCCACCAAAAATAGCCCCAAATTTTTTTTGTGATTTGTTGGTTTTGATGATGTTTTGTTGATTTTGATCCATGGATTTGCTTGGTTTCATGTGGATCTAGCATCTCCCCAAGTTTCCCACCTTCCATCCATTTAAATCTCGTTAATTTTGACCCCAAAACTTCCATTTCCGCCCCAAAATCGGACTCCACAAGCAAATCCCGAGCGGATTGATTCTGCTCGATCATCCGGACCTTCTCCCGATCATCCGACACTTTCGGATCAGCTGGACGCCGGACGCCCCGATAACCCACTACCGATTTCCGTAACCAGAGCGATTTAATCCGATCATCCGGATGTCCTCCCGGATCATCTGCATATAGCCCGATGAACTCGGACTTCTCCTGATCATCCGATTAACCCTCAAACCGATAATCGACGATTTTTGTTTTGGCCATAACTAATTCATCCGAACTCCGATTTTGACGTTCTTAGCTCGCTTTTGAAGCCATTGACATCCCCCATCCCACAAAAATACCACCAACACCATTTGACACCATCAAATTTTTTCTGAATTTGGCAAGTTTGCCTAGGCCTCCACCATATCATCCGTGACACACCACACCGACTTCCGTGAACCTAACCCATTTTGTTCCCCATTGCATATGTGGTTGTTTGAGTTGTGACTAGAGTCTCCTAAGGTGTTTCGCCACTTAGGGACAATTGCTTCTTCATCAACCACCACCACCACTTCCGTGAGACAGACGCTGCTCCACCATACATTTCCCACCCCCAACTTAACCCAATTTTGTTTTGTGTTGTGAGTTGTGTCTCCTAAGGTGTTTCTGCCACTTAGGGACCGTGGTGCTCCAAATCTTACTCGTATAGCCCATCATTCCACTTCCGCATTGCCTAGTGCAACACCACCACCGCTTCCGCTACCACCATTTGACATTTGTCATTTGAGATTTTGAGTTTGCGGTTTTTCCGCTTCCTAAGGTGTTTTACCTTACTTAGGGATTTAGTCTCCATCATCTTGGTATCTACACCAAGAACACCGCCACTCATCATCGCAGAAAGGACGGTAACCTCGATTTACACCTTTGTATATACCCTTGCAATTGCATTGTTAACCCCTAGCCCATTTTGCGCTTACTTACCTATCGAGACTAGCCATTTGAGTATTGCCGGCAACGCTACTTGTGCACATTAGTGGTCTACACCATCCATTGCATACATACCATATCATCTTGGTATCATATCATCCATTGTGCCTCAAGTTTGTTCCCGTGATATACACAATTGCTATCTTGGTTTGTGCATTGTGCATAAGTGGCCATAGAGGAAAAAAAGAGAGAGAAAAGCTTTTAAGCAAAAAAGAGAGCAAAGAGCTCTGTGAGCAAGTGCCATAGCATCATACCCCATTGCACATAAGATTGTCAAATCTACATCATATGATCTCATGCTTGAGAGAAACACCGGAACCATACATACATAGCATACTTGGGATAGAAAGAATATCCATTTTGCATCTTATAGGTTGTGCACAAGTGTCGATCCGCCTATTGAGCAATCAAGAAGCGCTCTCTCTTGAGTTGTGCAACACGAGCGCTGGTGGTGATTACACATTTTGAGCTCATTCCTTGGTTGCACGACCCATTTATCTATCCGTGTGTGTTTCCGTAGCCATTTCTTGCTATTGATCCATTTGTTTCACTTTGTAATTTGTGATTCTCTTTCAACATTATTGACTCTTGCTAACATTTTGCATTAAATTTTTGTGCCACTATCCTCCCCGAGCTCCACTATAAGCTTTACTTGTAGGTGTGAGAACCGACAAGGATTGGTACCAATAGTGCTATTTCATTGTCCACATTTGAGTGAACTTGATTCATCTTCAACTTTGGTCAAAGGTACATTGGTATACGCTCTTCTCATTCTCCCACTCATATTTGCTCGAGTCTTGTGATGGATAGGCAAGGCATTCCTCTCCGGGTTCATTTACAACAACGACGGCGTGAACAACTACATCTCCAAAGCGCCTATCTTCGATCTACAACGACAAATGCAAGGCGACAATCAAGATTATGTGAGCGAGACGAGAACATCTCCATCGACATTTGTCACTCCAAGCAAGGAAAGGGACTACATCGACAAGAAGCTCGCCGCATAAAGAGGAGCAAGATGCAAGGATGGAGGAGATTAGAGCCTTGATCAAGTCTTCTTCCCCTTCGTCATCTTCAAGACGATGACGGTCAAGCCACAAGTCTTCGGAGCGCAAACAAGATGCAAGCGCAAGTCGTCCAAGTCTACATCTACATGGCGCACCACCATCACATTCATGGATCCACATCGCCATGAAGGGAAAGTCACCTCCAGCAACATGTGCACGCATTTACCCACGAACGACATCTACTACGAGCTCAAGCACGACAACAACATCATCATCATGAAGATGCTCCACAAGCTTAAATGCACAAGTCCCAACAAGACCTACTTCATGCCAAGTCCAAGCTTCAAGAGCACAAAAGAAGACCCAGATGACCACCACCAAGACGACGCTTACGGCTACACCAACCACTTTGGCATCTTCGCCAAGTGCTATCAATGCATCTTCGCTTTGGATGTACGGCATCTTCGCCACTTCCCCACGAAAGCACGCCTACATCGACTTCATCAAGTCCAAGGCCATCAACTATTTAGTGAGGGCGACACTTCCATCTCTGAAGCCCCTCAAGGAAGATGGCCGAGCATGGGAAACTCCCTTCGGTCATGGAGACGAGCTATGAGGTGCCACATCATATGGGCCTCCCACACCAAGACGGTGACAAGAAGGTCGAGCAAGGGCCATCCCTTCTACCACGGGCGATACGAGTTGAGAATGGAGACATTTGCACCTACACCTCTCCGACACCCACATATGTCGAGATGCCTGGTGCCATGTGAGGAGGGCCACCACCCCATGATGAGTGACTCCACCATATGTGACATTGAGAGCATTTCCTATGAGAGGATGAGTGTGACCACCACTAGCCCCACACATGAGAGCATGCCACACATCCTATGTGAGGTTGAGCGCCACTTGAGTGACCCCACCAACCATATGAGTGAGAGCATCTTGAGGGAGTGAGTGAGCCACTACACTTAGTGAGTGAGGTAGTTGACACTGCATGTGAGGCCACCATGATTTCTAACGACTTAACCCCTACTCCTAGTGTGTTTTCTTCATGGTGCTAGGTCTCCTACATGACGACACGCCTACCATTGATGAGTCCATACCTCCTATGGAGACGATTTATGGCCATGATGGATAATGATGCACCCCCACATGGTTCCATCAAGATGAAAATGACAATGAGACGATCTTCAACACCTCACCTACAACACATGAGCGACGCCCAAAGGTAACATAGGTGATGGTGCTTCTTGTCCCACTAGTGGACTCTCTTGATAATGATTGCTCCCATGATGTTGACCCTCCTATTGCCATGCTTCATGCTAGTGAAACTTCTTCATGCCTTGACTTACCCATTTATGATGAATATGATGATGAGCATGTTGAGTTACCTAGTTGTGATGCTATGCTTCATAGGATATCTTGTGAAAATTCTATTGATCACGTCATGTTTGACAATCCATTGAACTTGTCATATGCTATGAGTGAGATCTCCCATATTGCATCCTTACAATCTCAACATAGTAACTATGCATGCCCCATTAAAATCAATCCCATTTGCACTTATGGCATAGATGATTTAGATGATGGTCATTGGCTTATGTTTTTCATGTGATGATATTGCCATGCTTCCTTTACATGATTTTCTAATTCATCTACTATGCCATGCCATGATCACATTATTCCAAATATGCATTGTTTTGAATTTGTCAATATTCTCCATGTGATGTCACTACTCATACTCATGAGGAGAACCCCTAGTTTCCTCATACATATTAGGAGATATTGATACATTTCATACTTTGCATGATTCCCATGATAGTGTACACCATATGCATTCAATGAATAACAATGCTCTAGATATTACTCGTGATGCATTACATCCTTGAGTCTCCATTATGACATACATCATAACAAACCTATCATGATGGATAACATGTTTCTATATCACGATCTCATTTATTTGAGAATTGATATTTGGTGCTAACCAACACAAGCATGTATGCATCATGATGGATGATGTGTACATCTACCACGCACACACAATTTTCCCTTTGCCTTTGTTTTGTGTAGGTACTCATGTATACTCGCCAACCTCTCAATCCCAAGAGTTGATGAAACGAGCTCTTGAGAGCAATGATGACTTGGGATCCCGAGGACTATCCTTACCATCGTCCCCTTCAAGCAAGAACTACTACGCCGCAACTCCTCTACTTGGCTCTCACACGGCTATGGGCCATTTACCACTTGTCACCTTATGCTCATTTTACCTGTTCACTTTGCATGCTATGCTTGCTTCTATGCCTTTGCCATGCAATTGTGACCCTTGCTTGCATTTACCCATGATGAACCATTATAATATCCTATTGTGTATTTGCATGCTTGGTGGAGATCCTTGTTGCTATTGCCATGTTTATCATGTGCCCCATACTATTGATACTTGTTGTGTTGGGAGAGTCATGATGCCCCATTGCTATTTACATATGGTATCTCGCCAATACATTGATGACATTTTACTCATATCTTGCTTTCATGCTTGTGCTATGTCTTGTGAATTATTCATGCACACTATTTGCACCAATGACATGCTCGACATGATTCCTTCTAGTACGTTGCATCTTCGCACTACTAGCTTGCTTGACTTGATCACTATGATTGCTTGCTATGCTGCATCACCCATGTTCCACTATTACTTGCTTTCTTGGGTTGATGACATATATGCTCATGCCTCTCACTTGATTTGTCATGATCATTGTCTCTTGTCTCCATTAGTTGCATCTCTCATATCACCTTGTATTGAGTACCAACTTGCTATGCTTATTGATCTCGGAGACTTGGACACTATACTTGTGATGCATGCTTGTTTGATTGAGCCTTTGTATTTGGATGTTCTTACATCATATGCCTCCATACTTTGAAATGCCCCTTGTACTTCCTTATGATGAGCATGATGCATACACTTTGTTCTTATCTTACCACACTAATGATAGGTTTTGCATTTGCTAACCTCATTTGTTTTTCCGAGTGTTTGTCATGTTCTTTCATTTTGAAGGATTTTACAAGAATGGACCACCATTTAGACATATTGGTTATGCAAAGGCATACATGATGTGCGCACCAACATTTTCACATTCTCATAAAGGTGAACTCCTTCTCTTTGAGCCATCCTCAAATACGCATATTGATGGGTCACTCTTTCATTGTTGTTTCCTTCTTGTTGTCTACATGATACATCTCGTGAACGGAGGAGCTACATTGAGATTGACTACATGGACCTTGACATGGAGGAACGCTTGCACTTATTGGATGCACCTTCGAATTCCACTCATGCCTCGACATTGAACTTTGGTACACCAACACCTCCATATTTGTTGATTGTGCTCATCCATGTCATACTCGATGGATATCATACTCACCACAAGTTTGCACCCCATGCATGGATTAACTCACATTATGCTTGTCTTGTTGCATCTATTTCCATGTCATCCATGATATATGAGCTTGTTCACTTCCTTAGCAAATTTGTTGTGATCTTCCTTGATGGCATATTCATACATCGTGATCATATTGTCCACCATCAATTGCATGATAACATATACATATTGAGCATCCACCTGCTATTCATGCTATTGATAAACCGTCTCACTATGACATCATTTTGCACCGTGGTTGCATCGATCATATTTACAACACATTTGTGTGCACAATGATTGCATTTCCACCCATGAATGCTTTGCATCTCATTCTAGATCAAATTGATAAGCTTCATGCGCTTTGTCACGCACTATCCCTAAGCACGGACTCATGCTTAATTGATGGACACTTTGTGTGCGCTTAACCATTATATTTCCAAGTGTCCTTTGTGTTTGCTCATTTTGCATGAACCACATAACCGAGACACCTTGGAGTACTTGGATGGCGCAAGGCCTTCACCCACGCCCACTACAAGTCCTTCCACGACACCCGCTTCCATGGTGATGAGGATCACGATCCGAGGTCGGATCTTCCCTAAGGGGGGGATATGATGCGAGCATCCCACGCTCATCCCCATGTAACACGCCGACTACTCTCCAAGCCCCAAGAGGACATAATGACAGAGACCTCAACATACGCCATTGGACACAAGGTGAATTCACTCCTCTTCGAACCGCTACTTCCTCAAGATATGAGACATTTAGCATTACCTCATGCATGGACCTTGCATACACTGTAGTACAACCGAGATGACCATGGAGAATCCAAGGACCAAGGCAAGCATGGAAGAGAAGATGAAGAAAGGAGAAGAAGACGAGCGGGTCATTGAATCAAAGCGGACGTCTGATCATCGGTCTGGATCATCCGGCCCAGTACGGATCATCCGACTTCCCCGGATCGTCCGGTAAATGCAATCAAGGCAATTCGGCTACCCTTCGCCGGGTTTGATCATCCGGAAATCTTGCTCGATCATCCGATTCTCGACGCCTTTCATCATCCGGACCCCCGTCCGGATTATCCTCGCCGCCTTGCTCACAGATGACTTGGGCCGAGTCCCGTGGTGAATTCTTCGCTTCTCACTTACCCTTCGTGGCTTAGCACTATAACAGACCTCCTCCTCCCCACTTTGAGGGTTAGCGTGGTTTAGTTTCATGTTAGAGATAGAGCCACGGCCATCTATCTGATTCCTCCTCGTGGAGAGACCATGTCGTCTTCGGAGAAGATCCTCCTGGATACAAGACCCTTTTACGGAAGATCCTCGTGGATTCAAGACCTCTCTTCGAGATGGACGGCCTTCTTTGTATCCTTACCCCTAGTCGACTATGTATCTTTTGTGATCCCATATGTGCGCTGTGACTCAGCATTCTGTGTGACGATCTCTGTTGGTTGAGTGATTCTCCTCGCTTCCCCCGTGGTTTCCCCTCGCGGGCTCTCGCCAGCGGTTCTCTTCGTGGTTTCCACCAGAGGATCCCTCCAAACATGAAAGATCGATTTAATTAGGGTTCCACCCTACATCACTACACTCAACAACTGACGACGCAATTGAGAACATCACCCGTGATCCAAAGTCCATCGAACAAGTACTTCCGGAAGGAGATGATGATTGGTTTTGCATGACGAGCCGCTGGCGTGATTTACCCCATTTCGACATGAAGTTCCACTTCGATGATGGATTTCGTATTAACGCATATCTCCAAGACTATCTTCCTCGAGAACTACAAGTCCATCGACGACGATTACATGACGGTGCTTCCTCAAGGCGAATAAGAACTATGAAGGCCAAGTGCGTTTCCCACCCCAAGCAAAACTTCGCGACTGTTTCCCCATTTACGCTATGAGGCTAGTACCACCATGATGTCCAAGGTCGGTAAGCTCCAAAAACGATGCTCCTGGCAGGATTTCACCCCGCCATCCTCTTTGTCGTGATTGATGCATGCTTAGTCTACTTCGGGACTTTTTTCAAGATTTGCGCTAATAGTAATGGATCACGGAGACCCCAAGGACCAAGCTTTGAGGCGAGTGACAAGGTGGCGCAGCAAGGATGATGCTTCACTATCATGGCGGAGATGCATGTGCCTTTCACGGGCAAATTTCATTTCCACATGGTTGAGCAAGCTTCACCATCATTTCTTTCTGGTTCTCTGGCCTTGTCTCTTCCGCTTTCACATTGTACCCAGCTCTCATACATTGTCAACCTTCAGAATTTTTGTCCACGAGTTGACAAAACGAGCTCTAGAGAGCAATCGATGATTTGGGGATACCATGGATTGTCTTTCATCACGCTCTTCGCTGTAAAATCCACTTCATGTGACTATCATTCTACATGGCCCTCACTTGGCTATGGGTTATTGTTCATTACATATCATATGCCCATCTTGCCATGTTCACTTTGCATGATATACTCATTCCTATGCCTTGCTATGCAATTGGGACTCTTGCTTGCATCTACCCATGTTTCATCATTATGCTACTTATGTGTATTTGCATGCTTGGTAGAGATCCTTGTTGCTATTGCCATGTTTATCATGTGCCCCATGCTATTGTCCTCATATCTTGCTTTCATGATTGTGCTATGACATGTGAATTATTCATGCCCTCTATTTGCACCAAGGACATGTTTGCCATGATTCCTAGTATGTCGATCTTCGCACTACTAGCATACTTGACTTAGTTGCTATGATTGCTTGCTATGTTGCATCACCCATGTTCCACTACTTGCTTTTGGGTTGATGACATATATGCTCATGCCTCTCACATGTGTTGTCTCTTGTGTCATACTTGCTCATCTCATGCTGATGACATAACCATCTATATGCTTTGCATATAATTCATATTGCTTCGGTCATATATCTCCATGTGTTGCATCTCTCATAGATGATTTGCCATGTATTGAGTAACAATGCTTATAGTCTTGCTTCATGAGATTGCCCCATAGCATTCTCACACATGTTTGGAGATTTTGATTATAGTCCTTGTGAAGCGCTGTTTGTTCTACCTCTTTTGCACCATATACCTAGTGCCTTGAATATCGCCATTGTCAGATCATATTATTCATGCACTTGTGCTTCTAATGGTTATGTGTAAGAGAAGAGAACCATCATGATGGATGATGTGATTATCTACCATGCGATACGCTTCTTTGTTTTGTTTTGTGCATGTAGGATATTGGACTTTGTGTCGACTTCCACTTCACGTGAGTCGATCTATTCGAGCTCTTGAGAGCTTGAGCCTCATACATTCTACCATGACTCGCTTTCTACTAACGTGATTTGCTTCCATCTGCATTGTGAAGAATGCACAGGACACACTTTCAAGGAATTACAAGACGGTGCGACATTGAGGGTGCCCATGTGGAACTACAAGATGACAAATGCTTATGATCATCCACTTCTACACGACTTACATCATCTCTTTCCCATGGTGATTTTGATTTCGATCCCGAGGTCTGGATCTTCCCAAGGGGAGGGATGATGCGGAGCATCCTACGGACATCACCATGTCAAGAGCCCAGCTTGGCAAGTGACACGCAAGACATCTACTTCACATACACAAAGGTGAATCATCTCTTTACACGTGACTCACTTGACACTCCTCGAGGATGGTATACTACTGACACTCCTTACGTGCATGCATAGGTTTGAGTTTCGGAGTTTCACGGATGTCAAGGAGGAGTGCAAGCGCCAAGGAACGTACTACACCATCCGCGAGGGAAGCGTGGAAGAGAAGACGAAGAAAGGAGAAGAAGTCCGAGTTGTTCGGATCATCCGGACGCCCACCGGATGATCCGGACCGAGCCCGGATGACCTCCCCGGACGATCCGCTAACGCCATCAAGACTACAGTAATCTACTCGATTGCCAGGATCATCCGGACGGTCGCTTCGATCATCCGGACTTCGACACTCGGATCATCCGCCACCATCCGGATCATCCGGATCCGTCAAGCAGCATGACTTGGGCCAAGCCCGTACCCTTCGCCTCACCCCTTCGCCCCTTGGGCTATAAATAGACCTCCTCCACCTTCTTTCTAGGGTTAGCAAAGTGATAGCTCATTCTTAGGTGAGCTTTGCTCCTACCTATCTCTTGAGAGAGAGACCACTACTCCATTGGAGGCCAAGACCTCCATCTAGGAGAAGATCCTCAGCTGGGATACAAGACCTCCGTTTAGAGAAGATCCTCATGGATTCAAGACCTCTCTTAGGGAAGATCCATCTAGGATATCATCAAGACCTCCTCTTGGAGATGAACTTCACCTTGTATCTTCCCTTTGTTGTTCATGTACCTTGTGACCTTGTGTGTTTGATTGTCTAGTGGATGTGTGATTTGGACTTGTTCTTGAGTGTTTTCTCAGTGATTTCTCCCTGCTCTTCCCGTGTTCATCGTGGTTCTTCGAGGATCCCACTCAAACGTGAAAGATCGACGAATTAGGGTTCCACCCTACATCACTTTGATTTGCGCAAATTAGGAAATCTATCTTTACGCAAATGTAACCAAACAAGATCTCCAGGTGCAAACACAACATGTTTTCTACCCTTATCTCCAGCAAGTTTATATTTAGCATTCATACCAATGTTTTCCTTAGTTAACTCATGCATTTTTAAAATCAATTCGTAACGCTCTTTAGCATCAAAATTAACCTTCACCAAGATGGAAGAGGCAACAAATCAATAGGTGCACGAGGTAGGAAACCATACACAACTTCAAAAGGGCACATCTTAGTAGTAGAATGCAATGAACGATTATAAGCAAATTCAATATGAGGCAAGCATTCCTCCCACATTTTCTTATTATTCTTTAGAACAGCCCTAAGCATAGTAGACAATGTTCTATTGACTACTTCAGTTTGTCCATCAGTTTGGGGTGACAAGTAGTACTAAAAAGCAGTTTAGTCCCCAACTTAGCCCATAAACATCTCCAAAAGTGGCTAAGAAATTTAGTATCACGATCTGAAACAATAGTATTTGGCACACCATGCAAGTTTAATAATTTCACGAAAGAACAAATCAGCAACATTATAAAGATCATCGCTTATGACATGGTATAAAGTGTGCCATTTTCGAGAATCTATCCACGACAACAAATATGCTATCCCTCCCCTTCTTTGTTCTAGGTAAACCTAAAACAAAGTCCATAGATATATCCTCCCAAGGAACACTAGGTACAGTGCAAAGGCATATATAAACCATGAGGATTGAGTCGTGACTTAGCTTTTTGACATGTAGTGCAATGTGAGCAACAAAACGCTCAACATCCCGCCTCATCTTTGGCCAAAAGAAATGTGTAGCAAGTACGTCCTCCTTCTTCTTCACGCCAAAGTGTCCCATTAGTCCTCCTCCATGCCCCTACAACAACAAAAGACTTAACGGAGCTAGCTGGAATGCATAGCTTGTTAGCACGGAACACAAATCCATCATTAACGACAAACTTGTTCCATGTTCTTCCTTCTTTACAATTCTGCAATACATCTTTAAAATCAGCATGATGCACATATTGATCTTTGATGGTCTCCAAACCAAATATTTTGAAGTCAAGTTGTGAAAGCATAGTATAGCGATTTAGACAATGCATCAGTTAATAATTTTCTTTTACCCTTCTTGTGTTTAATGACATAAGGGAAAGTCTCAATGAATTCAACCCATTTAGCATGTCTACTATTCAGTTTAGCTTGACTTTTAATATGTTTCAAAGATTCATGATCGAATGTATAACAAATTTTTTGGGCCATAAATAATGTTGCCATGTTTCTAAAGTCCTAACAAGAGCATAAGTAAGAATAAGTCGACTAGGCCCACTCAATTTTTCATAAAAGTATGCAACAGGTTTGCCATCTTGTAATAACACACCTCCTAATCCAATTCCACTAGCATCACATTCAAGCTCAAAAGTCTTATTAAAACTCAGGAGTTGGAGTAAAGGAGCATGTGTCAACTTATCTTTCAATACCGTGAAGGCTTCTTCCCAAAGCGGTACCCCAAACAAAAGGCACATCCTTCTTTGTAAGCTCATTGAGAGGTGCAATAATAGTGCTGAAATCTCTCATAAAACGCCTATAGAATCCAGCGAGGCCAAGAAAACTCCTCACTTGTGTGACTGCTGGCCTGCGCCAACTCTCAATAGCTTCAATCTTGGCTTTATCAACTTCAATTCCCGTGAGTAACAACATAACCAAGAAAAGACACTGGTCGGTGCAAAAGGTGCACTTCCTAAGGTTACCAAACAAACGCGGCATCTCAGAGAGCAATAAAAACAGCACGTAAATGTTCCAAATGTTCTTCCAAAGATTTGCTATAAATCAAGATATCATCAAAATAGACTACCACAAATCGTCCAATGAAAGCAGCGTAAAACTTCGCTCATTAATCTCATGAAAGTACTAGGTGCATTAGTTAACCCAAAAGGCATGACTAACCACTCATATAATCCAAACTTAGTTTTAAATGCTTTTCCATTCATCTCCCAATTTCATACGAATTTGATGGTATCCACTACGCAAATCAACTTTGGAGAATATTGTAGAGCCACTAATTCATCAAGCATATCATCTAGCCTAGGAATAGGGTGACGATAACTAATAGTAATATTATTAATGCCTCTACAATCAACACATACACGTGACGCACTCATCCTTTTCGGTACTAGAATAATAGGAACAAAGACAGACTAAGGGATTCGCGATATAATTTTGTCGAAAGCAGCCTCTGACTTGATGCATAATCTCCTTCATCTCCTCCGGATTGGTACGGTATGGTGCACGGTTGGTAATGATGCACCGGAATTAAGTCAATTTGATGCCCAATCCTCCTAATAGGTGGTATCCTGGCACGCCTTGTGGAAAGACGCCAAATAACTCCCCGCAAAATGTTAATGTTAGCAGGGGCAAAGAGGAAGGCACGCCCTGAATGAAAATAACGCTTCTTGCGTATACAAGCATAGCAAACAGATTTGCTAAAATCTAGCTCATCAATATCAGATTTGGTGGCAAGTAAACATGCACTTTTCAATTTAATTTCGTACAAACAAGAGATGGTTTATTATTAGGCTTCATGTGTCGCTTCAAATTCTTTTGCCACAATCTGATTTTCACTCTTATTTTTCTCCTGTTTTGCTTTATTAGCTCTATTAATATCATCTTTCAAAATGGACTCGTGGAGTCATAGGAAGCAAAGTAATATTTTTATCCTTATGAACAAGAGTATACTCATTGTTTCTACCATGGTGTAAGAATTTTTATCAAATTGCCATGGTCTACCAAGTAACAAGGAACATGCTTGCATAGGTACTACATCACAATTGATGAGGACATCACATTACCATTGTTACACCCACAGCCCCCACTCATACATATACGGACCAATTACTAGAGCTCACAAGACGCCAATTAAATTACTGTGTACTTTCGCTTCTTGGTAATGATTTTAATGTTCATGAGAATATGATGCTGCTTAAATTGGATACATTTGTTTTGCTTACAAATGAAGGGCCTAGCTTGGAGAAGGATGAACATTGGAGCAAGAACACGCATGGAGTTGATGGCATGCAGGGGATCAAAACGGAGTTACAAGTGATGATTTCAGACTTTAAAGCCACCATAAGGAGTGCAAGAAGCCTTGAACGAAATATACAAGATGCCACTTCATAATATTCGTCCATAGGCTATTCTAGGTGCTGTGTCACCTTATTATTGGGCCAGGCCCATGTAATTTTCGAAATACATTAGTATAGGCTATTTTAGAGTCCAGATGTGTGGGGAAACAAGAGATAGGGTTAGTTTTGACCCTCCACCAAGGGCCACGAAATTCACCCCTCTTCCTCCATATATACAGCCCTTAGGGCACCGCTTAGACTTGGGTTTTGTTTAGATCTGTTCGCCATAGCTGCAACTCTCATGCATTTCGCTTGTGTTCAACGACTTATACAGAAGGCGCCACGTAACCCCACCTTGATCAATAAAGCTTCATCTTATATTCGCAATATCCAGATTGCAATCTCAGCTTTTTGCTTGTTCTTCGCTTGCTCGCAGGAAATAGACCTCGTGGTCGTTGATCGTGTTCTTGCGGGTCAATAACCTCTCGGAGTTGGTTTAGCGATTGCATATGCCGACGCCCTCGCAGACGCCGTAGTCGGATCACCAAAGTCGACTTCCACCAAAGCGAAATCCACCATCTCATCGAAAGACGGACACCTTTGCCTCTATCAAGTGGTATCGATTTCCGGTTGCTCTCATGAGATTTTACAGCCAGAGTTTAGATCGAGTCTGCTCTTCATACCTATAGTCCACTAAAAGCCACAAAAAAAATTAGGTTAGTTCATCCTATCCGAACCAGTTGAGCCTTTGCATATTCTTTTTTCAGATTTGCATTGTTGAATTTGTGGTTGCATCGCCGTGTCTAGTTGCCGGTCTTAGAGTCTAGTCTTTAGAGTTTCGAGTTCGGTCATAAGTTGTCACGCCGCCGCCAGCACATTATCATCGCCCGCCATCCACCACCACCGCTATCCGCCACCGCTCAACTGTGATCCATATACCACCACCGCTATCCGCCACCGCTCAATCCGTATCCATATACCACCACCGCCTATATACAACCACCACGCCATATACCACCAATCCCAGTTCCTTGCATATTAGGTTTGTTTTCGGATTCATCTAATTTCCGATTCGTGTTTCCGGTCTCGAGTAGGTTTCGATTCCAGCACCTTTGTCAGTCCGTAGAAGAGGTTGGTTTCAAAAAAAAAAAAAAAAAAAAAAAGAGTCCTAAACCACCTCCGCTTAGGCCCAAAATTTTCCAAAAACGCACGGACAAAAAAATTTTCTCGCTATCCTATTTTAGGTGTTTTGTTTATTGAGACAACCCTCATATAGAAAGTTTTTTGACCTGCTTCCGCTTTTTGGGTCCCGCAAATAAAAAAAAAAGTTCAAAAAAATTTCGTGCCCATCCTGCAGTTTGACGTGGGAAGAGTTTTGAGACACTCGCCATTATAGTGATTTTTCGCAAAAAAAAAAAAAGAGCAGCAAAAAAAAAAAAAAAAAAGAAGAAAAAAAAAAAAAAGAGCGAAAAAAATCAGAGTGTGCTCCTCCCTTGTTTACGGCAGCGCCGTGATTTTGTTAGTGTTCTAGGCTCGCCTCTAGCACGGTTCAGCCTAGGACCAAAGACGCACTCGCCGTTGAGCGCTTATTCAACTTTTGCATCTCTCAATTGATTATTGCTCACCTTTTTTTGCTACCATATTATAAGCCTTCCCAGCTCCACATACATCTACGCCAGGCGCTTGGTTCTCCTGGTAATCGCTATAGCCAAGCTTTGAGAGTTTTGACTACAACGGTTTTTCATCACCGGCTGGGTAAGAACCGTAAGAATTTGAGATTTGTTTCACGGATTTGTGATCGCCCACCATACCACCACCACCACTTCCTAGTAGTCCAGAGAATCATATTATGTGTGTGTTTATTGTCGCTAACCATGGCAGGATCACAAGACGATGAGACTGATTGGGAGAACTCGACAAACAAACAGCTACATGATAAGTTTCAGCAAATGATGATTGGACAGTGCAAGATGTGGTAAAACAGATTTGACGAGGCCATGGAGAAGATAGATGGCATTGAGAAGACGCTTGAAACAAAGCTTGATAGCAAGTTTGATGAATTGCTCGCTTTCCACAACCACCACGGCTGCACCTATCGTGACCGCCGAACGACAACAACCACGCTCTTCCGAATCAGTATGGACGAGCTCATGGTTCTTATTGAGCTGTGACAAAATTCTGGTGCCGCTGCCATTGCTGTTGGTGCTTCTTTGCTCCTCGCCATCGCCTGTCGCCGGTACCGACGAGGATGATTATGTGGAAGATTACGAGGATGAGGTTGATCAACATCGAACCACGGCAACCACCACAAGACCACAACCACCAGGTCGCCCACATGCAAATAATGGCAATGTTAGGCTCCCCTCAGTACGAGATCATGACCATCTCCCTAAACTGAAATTGAATATTCCACCATTTGAGGGTAGATATGTTCCTGATATATATCTTACTTGGGAGTTAGAAACTGAACAACGATTTACATGTTTACAATATCCCGAGGAGAGACGTGTTCTCGCCATTGCTTTGTGCTTTCACTAGCTTTGCATGTGTTTGGTGGTCTCGAACATTGTAGATTATATCCTGTTCCAGCTACTTGGGCTGCTTTGAAAACTGCTATGCGACTCGCTGGGTTCCACCATATTATCAACGTGAATTGCTTCAAAAATTGCAGCGCGAAGACAAGGAAAAATTTCAGAGAAGAATATTATCGTGAATTACAAACCGGCTTGATTAGATGTGGTATTGTTGAGGAGAATGAAGCTATGCTTGCACGCTTTCTCGGGTGGATTAAAGAGAGATTCGCACCATTCTAGACTATAAGGATTATAATAATATCACTCGCTTATTCCATCTTGCTTGTAAAGCTGAACGTGAAGTGCGTGGATCGATGTGCATTGCCGCACATAATTTTTTCTGTGTCGACCTTCATCATGGACACCACGCGCATCATCTACTTCCACCGCACCATCACCTCTTTCTGTGCCACCTCCAACCGTGATACAAGAAAGGTGCACAACCACCACTATCTCGCCAAGAGCACACTCGCTGGCTTCACATGAGCTCTTCTTCTTCCATGGCGCCAACAGGCACACAAGTGATATTATTTGTCGTCTTGTAAGGGAAGAGGACATTTTATGAAAGAATGCAAATCTCATGCGGTGATGATTACTACCGAGGATGGTGGGTATGAGTCCGCTTAGTGACTATGATGAGGAGACTTTGGCTCTATTACTCATGAGGAACACGGTGGAGATGATTCCGATCATGAGACACAATACATGGCTGTCAAGATGCCGAGTGTATGAATGTTTAGTTGCTCAACGTGTTTTGAGTGTGCAAGTTACACAGTCTGAGCAAAATCAGAGGCATAATTTGTTCCATACAAAGGAGTTGTGAAGGAACGCTCTATTCAAGGCCATCATAGATGGAGGGAGCTGCAACAACTTGGCTAGCATGGAGATGGTGGAGAAGCTATCTCTCACCACAAGACCACATCCACATCCTTACTACATCCAATGGTTCAACAACAGCTGCAAGGTGAAGGTAACACGCATCTGCTCGTGGTGCATTTTAGTATCTCTACATATGCTGATTATGTTGATTGTGATGTGGTACCTATGCAAGCATGTTCCTTATTACTTGGTCGACCATGGCAATTTGATAAAAATTCAGACACCATGGTAGAAACAATCAAGATACTCTTGTTCATAAGGATAAAATATTACTTTGCTTCCTATGACTTCTGAGTCCATTTTGAAAGATGATATTAATAGAGCTAATAAAGCAAAACAGAGAGAAAATAAGAGTGAAAATCAGATTGTGGTAAAGAATTTGAGCAACATATGAAGCCTAATAATAAACCATCTAGTGTTGCTTCTGAAATTAAATTGAAAAGTGCATGTTTACTTGCCACTAAACTGATATTGATGAGCTAGATTTTAGCAAATCTGTTTGCTATGCTTTTGTGTGCAAAGAGGCATTATTTTCATTCGAGGACGGTTTTCCTCTTTGCCCCCTGCTGTCACTAACATTTTGCAGGAGTTCACCGACGCCTTTTCCACAAGACGCAAGCCACCGGATTACCACCTATTCGAGGGATTGAGCATCAAATTGACTTAATTCCCGTGCATCATTACCCAACCGTGCACCATACCGCATCCAATCCAGAGGAGACGAAGGAGATTATGCGCCTTAATGTGAGCTGAGTCGCCGACAAAGGTTATATACGCCAATCCTTTAGTCCTTGTGTTGTTCCTATTATTCTAGTGCCGAAAAAGGATGGTAATACGATGTGTGTTGATTGTAGAGGCATCAATAATATTACTATTCGTTATCGCCACCCTATTCCTAGGCTAGATGATATGCTTGATGAATTGAGTGGTTTCACAATATTCTCCAAAGTTGATTTATGTGAGTGGATACCATCAAATTCGTATGAAATTGGGAGATGAATGGAAACAGCATTAAAAACTAAGTTTGGATTATATGAGTGGTTAGTCATGCCTTTGGGTTAACTAATGCACCTAGTACTTTCATGAGATTAATGAACGTAAGTTTTACGTGGCTTTCATTGGACGACATTTGTGGTAGTCTATTTTGATGATATAACGATTTATAGCAAATCTGGAAGAACATTTTGAACATTTACGTGCTGTTTTTAATGCTTTCACGATGCATGCTTGTTTGGTAACCTTGGGAAGCAAAATCTTTGGTAATCGACCGAGCATCTTTTTCTTGGCTATGTTGTTACTCCATGTGGAATTTGAAGTTGATAAAGCCAAGATTGAAGCTATTGAGAGTTGGCCGTGAGCCCCAAAACGGTCAAGGACAAGTGGGAGGAGTTTTGGCCGCTTGGAGCTTTTATGAGATTAGCATTGCTGCACTCTGTTGCATACTATGTTGTGGACTTTGCTACTTTAATCCCCTGTAATTCGAATATTTTGACTGAGATAGGGATCTGGTTCGACTAAAGTTTCATAATTTCGAACACCCCTCCTCCATATATGCTGGGCCTTTAGGGCACCGCTTAGACTTGGGTTTTGTTTAGATCAAGTTCGCCATAGCTGCAATCACGCTGCATTTCGCTTGTGTTCAACGACTCGCATAAAGGCGCTACAACCCCACCTTGATCAATAAAGCTTTCATCTTATATTCGCAATATCCAGATTGCAATCTCAGTTTCTTGCTTGTTCTTCGTCATTGCAGGGAAATAGACCTCGTGGTCAGGTTGATCGTAATTCGGGCGTGGTCAATAACCTCTCGGAGTTGGTTTAGCGATTGTTAAGGCGCGACGCCCTCAAGACGTCAGAAGTCGGATCGTCAAAGTCGACTCACCAAAGCGTAAATCCACCATCTCATCGAAAGACGGACACCTTTTGCCTTCTATCAACAATCAACATAATCAGCATATGTAGAGATACTAAATGCACACTAACAAAGACGCGGTTACCTTAACCTTGCCGCTGTTGTTGAACCATTGGATGTAGTAAGGATGTGGATGTGGTCTTGTGGTGAGAGATAGCTTCTCCACCATCTCCATGCTAGCCAAGTTGTTGCAGCTCCTCCATTTATGATGACGCCAATAGAACGCTCCTTCACAACTCCCTTTGTATGAAACAAATTATGCCTCTGATTTTGCTTCAGCTTGTGTAACTCTGCACACTCAAAACACGCTGAGCAACTAAACATTCATATCACAAGATCTTCAAGAGCTATGTATTCTGCCTCATGATCGTAATCATCTCCACCGTGTTCCTCATATTTGTAATAGGAGCCAAAGTCTCTCATCATAGTCACTAGCGGACTTCATACCCACCCTCCTCAGTAGCAATCATCACACGCTGAGATTTGCATTTTCTCAAGAAAATGTCCTCTTCCCCTTACAACGCATTTACTAAATAATATCACTTGTGTGCCCTGCCGACGCCATGGAAGAAGAAGAGCTCAGTGCAGTTCTTAAGGTGTGCTCTTGGCAAGATAGTGGTGGTTGTGCCCGGCTTTGTATCACGGTTGAGGTGGCACCTGAAGGAGGTGATGGGCAAAGGAAGTAGATGACGACGTGGTGTCCATGATGAAGGCTTTAATTCGCAAAAGTTAGTGCGCCATTTATCTCTCACGATCCCAGTGACTTCATGTTCAAATTTTACAAGCAAGATGGAATAAACGAAAGTGATATTACTATAATCCTTATAGTCTAGAATGGTCCGAATCTCTATTTAATCCACCCAGAAAACGTGTGCATAGCTTCATTCTCCTCAACAATACCACATCTAATCAAGCCAGCTTTGTAATTCTCGATAATATTCTTCTACAGAATTTTTTCCTTGTCTTAAGCGCCTGCAATTTTTTGAAGTAATTCACGCTGATAATATGGTGGAACCCAACTAGCACGCATAGCAGTTTTCAAAGCAGCCCAAGTAGTGGAAAAGGAAATAATCTACAATGTTCAGACCACCAAACACATGCAAAGCTAGTGAAAGCACAAACAGCAACAGAACACGCTCTCCCTCGTGGATATTGTAAACATGTAAATCGTTGTTCAGTTTCTAACTCCCAAGTAAGATATATATCGTGAACATATCTACCCTCAAATGGTGGAATATTCAATTTCAGTTTAGGGAGATGGTCATGATCTCGCACTCGAGGGGAGCCCTAATATTGCCATTATTTGCATGTGGACTAACTCGTGGTTGTGGTGCTGGTGGTTGCACGTAGTTTCGATGTTGATCAACCTCATCCTCGTAATCTCCCACATAATCATCCTCCCTGTACCAAAGCAGCAGCAGTGAGCAGGAGCCAAAGAAGCATCAACAAACAGAGTAAATGCACCAGAATTCTATCCTCGCTCAATATGATAGAGGCAGAGGTGTCCCGCTCTTCGATGAGATGGTGGATTTGCTTGGTGGAAGTCGACTTTGACGATCCGACCACGCAGGTATGAGGACGCCGCGCCTTTAGCAATCGCTAAACCAACTCCGAGAGGTTATTGACCACGCTGAGCACGATCAACTCGACCACGAGGGTCTTTTTTCCTGCGAGCAAACGAAGAACAAGCAAGAAAACTAGATTGCAATCAATATTGCGTAATATAAGATGAAAGCTTTATTGATCAAGGTGGGGTTCTGTGACGCTTTGTCCGGTCGTTGAACACAAACGGGCACGCAAAGTTGCAGCTATGGCGAACTTTTAATCTAAACAAAACCCAAAGTCTCAAACGACGCCTCTAAGGTCAGATATATGGGGGAAAAGGAGGAATTTCGTGCCCTTTGAGGATGGGGTCCCAAACCAACCCTAACTCTTGTTTCCCCACACATACGGACTCTAAAAATAGCCTATACTTAAGTATTTCGAAATTACATGGGCCTGGCCTAATAATAAGGTGACGCAGCATCTAGAATAGCCTATGGACTAATATTATGAAGTGGCATCTTGTATATTTCTGTCCAAGGCTTCATGCATTGCTTATGGTGGCTTCAAAGTCCTGAAATCATCACTTGTAACTCCGCTTTGATCCTTTATGCATGCCATCAACTCCATGCGTGTTCTTGCTCCAAGGTTCATCCTTGTTCAAGCTAGGCCCTTCATTTGTAAGCAAAACAAATGTATCCAATTTAGGCAACATCATATTCTCATGAATATTAGAATCATTACCAAGAAACGAAAGTACCGGTAATTTAATTGGCGTATGCCGAGCTCTAGTAATTGGTCCCGTGAGATAGTAACAAGAGCTGGGGTGTAACAATGGTATTGATGTCCTCATCATCCTCCCTTCTTGAAATGAAGTCGTCTCGACGGAAGCTCATCTTCCTCACCCAAATAAGGCTTCAAATCTGCAATGTTAAAAGTGGACTAACCCCAAAATCTGCAGCAGCTCAAGTTTATATGCATTATCATTTATTTTCCAACACCTTAAAGGGACCAGCAGCACGTGGTATTAGTTTTGATTTGCGCAAATCAGGAAATCTATCCTCACGCAAATGTAACCAAACAAGATCTCCAGCAAACACAACATGTTTTCTACCCTTATCTCCAAAGAAGTTTATATTTAGCATTCATACGCCAATGTTTTCCTTAGTTAACTCATGCATTTTTAAAATCAATTCAGCACATTCTTTAGCATCAAAATTAACCTTCCCCAAGATGGAAGAGGCAACAAATCAATAGGTGCACGAGGTAGGAAACCATACACAACTTCAAAAGGGCACATCTTAGTAGTAGAATGCAATGAACGATTATAAGCAAATTCAATATGAGGCAAGCATTCCTCCCACATTTTCTTATTATTCTTAGAACAGCCCTAAGCATAGTAGACAATGTTCTATTGACTACTTCAGTTTGTCCATCGATTGGGGTGACAAGTAGTACTAAAAAGCAGCTTAGTCCCCAACTTAGCCCATAAACATCTCCAAAAGTGGCTAAGAAATTTAGTATCACGATCTCAAACAATAGTATTTGGCACACCATGCAAGCTTAATAATTTCACTTAAAGAACAAATCAGAACATTAACAAAGATCATCGCTTTTATGACATAAAGTGTGCCATTTTCGAGAATCTATCCACGACAACAAATATGCTATCCTCCCTTCTTTGTTCTAGGTAAACCTAAAACAAAGTCCATAGATATATCCTCCCAAGGAACACTAGGTACAGGCAAAGGCATATATAGACCATGAGGATTGAGTCGTGACTTAGCTTTTTGACATGTAGTGCAAATGAGCAATAAAACGCTCAACATCCCGCCTCATCTTTGGCCAAAAGAAATGTGTAGCAAGTACGCCCTCCGCCTTCTTCACGCCAAAGTGTCCCATTAGTCCTCCTCCATGCGCCTCGCAACAACAAAAGATTTAATGGAGCTAGCTGGAATGCATAGCTTGTTAGCACGAACACAAATCCATCATTAACGCACAAACTTGTTCCATGTTCTTCCTTCTTTACAATTCTGCAATACATCTTTAAAATCAGCATCATGCACATATTGATCTTTGATGGTCTCCAAACCAAATATTTTGAAGTCAAGTTGTGAAAGCATAGTATAGCGATTTAGACAATGCATCAAGAATAACATTTTCTTTACCCTTCTTGTGTTTAATGACATAAGGGAAAGTCTCAATGAATTCAACCCATTTAGCATGTCTACGATATCAGTTTAGCTTGACTTTAATATGTTTCAAAGATTCATGATCAGAATGTATAACAAATTCTTTGGGCCATAAATAATGTTGCCATGTTTCTAGAACAAGAGCATATAATTCTTTATCATAAGTAGAATAATTCAGACTAGGCCCACTCAATTATTCGTAAAAGTATGCAACAGGTTTGCCATATCTTGTAATAACACACCTCCTAATCCAATTCCACTAGCATCACATTCCAGCTCAAAAGTCTTATTAAAATCAGAAGTTGGAGTAAAGGAGCATGTGTCAACTTATCTTTCAACACTCAAGGCTTCTTCCCGTAAGCAGACTCCCCAAACAAAAGGCACATCCTTCTTTGTAAGCTCATTGAGAGGTGCAGAATGGTGCTGAAATCTCCTACAAAACGTGATGTAGGGTGGAACCCTAATTGGCCGATCTTTCACGCTTGGAGGATCCTCACGGAGAACACGATGAACACGGGGAAGAACGGAGAGAAATCACAAGGGGAAACACTCAAGAACAAGTCCAAATCACACATCCACTAGACAATCAAACACACAAGGTCACAAGGTACATGAACAACAAAGGGAAAGATACAAGGTAAGGTTCATCTCCAAGAGGAGGTCTTGATGATATCCTAGATGGATCTTCCCACAAGGGGGGTCTTGTATCCTAGATGGATCTTCCCACAAGGGGTCTTGATGATATCCCATGGATCTTCTCCTAGATGGAGGTCTTGGCCTCCAATGGAGTAGTGGTCTCTCTCTCAAGAGATAGGTAGGAGCAAAGCTCACCTAAGAATGAGCTATCACTTGCTAACCCTAGAAAGGAGGTGGAGGTGGTCTATTTATAGTCTAAGCCTCAAGGGGTAAGTGGAGAGGGATATACAAGGCCAGGCGTCCTGGTCACAAGACAGCAGGGCGGTAGTATCGACCATGGGCGGTAGTACTGCTTAGAGCGGTAGTACGGCTGGGCTGGCGGTAGTATCGCTTGAGCGGTAGTACTGCTGTTTTGGGCGGTAGTACCGCCTTTCCTCGACTGCAAGTCCTTTTCTTCCGCTCGCTTCCATGCTTCTCGCGGATGGTGTAGGCGTTTCTTGGCGCCAGACTCCTCCTCGTCAGGCGTGAAGTCGGCAATACCTATGCATGCACACGAGTGGAGTGTCAAGTAGTATACCATCCTCAAAGGGGTCAAGTGGAACACGTAAAGGAGAAGATTCACCTTATGTATGAGAAGTAGAGGTCGATGTGTCACTTGCCAAACGGACTTTTGACATGGTGATGTCCGTGAGGATGCTCCGATCATCCCTCCCTTGGGAAAGATCCACCTCGGATCGAAAACAAAATCACCATGGAAAGAGATGCCGCTGTGCGTAGAAGTGGTCGATCACAAGTTCTTGTCATCTTGAAGTTCCAAATGGGCACTCTCCAATGTCGCACCATCTTGTAATTCCTTCAAAAGTAGCAAAGATAACAAGCACTTGGAAAACAAATGGTTGTCAAGAGCAAAACCAAGCATTCAAGAGGTGATTCACCCAACAAGTGTCATCAAGCATAGCATATGGTTTGACAAAGAATTGTGTCATGACATTTGGACATATAAATTGAGCACAATCAAGTACATCATGGGAACAAGCATGTAAATGGGAGGCCAAGATGCAAATATATGTGATAAGTGAACAAGCATCTACCTCAAGGTCATAGCGAGCATGCATAAAGAGCTCAATGAAAGGTCTATAGGTATAAGAGTCATTCACAACACCAAATATAGTGAAATGTCTAAACACATGGGGCAAGTGCAAGACAATCCAAGCATAACGTATAGGGTGTAGTGAAGATATCGTGGCACTCAACACAATGGAAAGAGCAATTGTTCAACATGTGTGAGGCAATCAAGTCAAGCATGTGACAAGCAAAGGGACATGGCATATGTGAAGAAATGATATTGGTGCAACCAACCATATGATAGTAGCAAGTAGTCCAAGAATTGGATGCCACACACAAGGTATATATGTCATGAAGGATGGAAATGTGGCAACATGGTAGAAAGCAATATCTCAAGATGCATGCAAATGGTGCAAGCAATACATGAAGTATGATCCACAATATCCAAGCTCAAGAAGGATGTCACCTTGAAAGTGTGTCCTTGTGCATTCTTCACAATGTCAAGTGGAAGCAAATACGGTGTAGAAGCTTAATCGTGGTAGAATATATGAGGCTCGCTCAAGAGCTCAATGGTCAACTCACGTGAAGTGGAAGTCGACATCAAGTCCAAGTATCCTACACATGCACAAAACAAAACAAAGAAAGTATGTGCATGGTAGACAAACACATCATCCATCATGATGGTTCTCATCTTTTGCACATAACCATTAGAAGCAAAAGTGCATGAATAATATGATGCAAATGGCGTATATTCAAGGCACTAGGTATATGGTGCAAAGAGGTAAGACAAGCATGCTTCACAAGGAATATGTCAAAATCTCCATTCATGTGAGAATGCTATGGGGCAATCTCATGAGCAAGACTATAAGCATTGTTGCACTCAATACATGGCAAATCTAGCATGAGAGAGGCAACACATGGAGATATATGACACGGAGCAATATGAATCATGTAAAGCATATAGATGGTTGTCATCAACCGCATGAGATGAGCAAGTATGACACAAGAGACAACGCATGTGAGAGGCATGAGCATATATGTCATCAACCCAAGAAAGCAAGTAGTGGAACATGGGTGATGCAACATAGAAAGCAATCATAGCAATCAAGTCAAGTATGCTAGTAAAGCTAAGATGCTACATACTAGAATGAATCATGGCAAACATGTCCTTGGTGCAAATAGTGGGCATGAATAATTCACATGTCATAGCACAATCATGAAAGCAAGATATGAGGACAATAGCATGGGGCACATGATAAACATGGCAATAGCAACAAGGATCTCCACCAAGCATGCAAATACACATAGAAGTAGCATAATGATGAAACATGGGTAGATGCAAGCAAGGGTCACAATTGCATGGCAAAGGGCATAGAAGCAAGCATAGCATGCAAAGTGAACACGGTAAATGAGCATAATGAGAAGTGGTAAATGGCCCATAGCCGTGTGAGAGCCAAGTAGAGGAGTTGCTGTAGTCCCTGCGCCAAGGGGACGTTGGTAAGGATAGTCCATTGATCCCAAAGCATCGCGCTTCTCAAGAGCTCGCTTTGTCAACTCGTGGATTGCGAGGTTGACAAGTATTCATGGGTACTTACACAAAAGAGACACAATCCAAAGAAATTGTGCGCGTGGTAAATGTACACATCATCCATCATGATGTGTATGTGCACGTGGTGAGTTAGCACAAGATAAGCAATGCTCAAAGAAATTTGAGGCATGGTATATGAACATGTCATCCATCATGAAAGAATAGTTGTTATGTATGACACGATGGGGACACAAATTGAGAATGCAAGTATATGGCACATCAATAGTATGTTTATTCGTAAGGGATATGGTGCAAACAAGTATGGGGATCATGCAATGAATGGGATGGATCAAATTCCTAACATGTATGAGGAAACTATGGGGCCTCCGCATGAGCAATATCGAAACATCATATGGAGAAAATGGACAACGCCCAAAAAATGCATATCCGGTTAGGTGGTCATGGCATGGCATATGAGATAAATGATGCAAAGGAGCATATCAATATCATCACAAGAGAAACAAATGCCAATAACCATGTGCTTGTCATCTATGCCATATGTGCAAATTGGGTTTATTTTAATGGCATATGCATAGTCACTATGAAGAGATTGCAAATAAGAAATATGATGGATCTCATGCATAGCATATGACAAGTCAAGCGGATTATCAAACATGATGTGACCTAAAGAATTGTCACAAGAAATCCTATGTAACATGGCATCACAACTAATAGACTCCACAATAGAATCATCATACTCATCATAAATGGGTAAATCATCGCATGGGGAAATCATACTAGCATGAAGCATGGCAATAGGTGGATCAACATCATCCAAGAAATCAATGTCAAGAATGTCCACTAGTGGGACTAGAGCATCACCGCCACCTTTGTTACCTTTGTCATTCCACTCAAGTGGTGTAGGTGAGGTGGGAAAGACCAAATGGTGGTCATCTTCATCTTGATGGAACCATGTGGGGTGCATCATATTCCACCATGGCCATCGCTTGTCCAAAGGGAGGACGGTTTGCGAGGATCTGCTGCGCCATCATAAATGGGACCTAGCACCAAATGAGAAGACACAATAGAGGTAGAGGTCAAGTTGTTAGAAATGTAAATGGCCTCACGAGACCTATCAACTATCTCACTCTCTATGTGGTGGTTCACCTACTCCCTCAAAATAGGTGCACTCAAACTCACGATGGTGGAGTCACCATCTCACTCAAGTGGTGGGGGTTGTGGCTCTCTCACATGGGAATTGTGGCAACTCATCATATATGGGGCTAGTGGTGAAGTCACTCACTCTCATATGGTGACACAAGTCACTCAAGTCATCTTACGTCAGCCGTGGTCGAAGGGAAGATCCCATGCTCAACCATCTGGCTGTCATTGCCGGATGAAGGCCAAGATGGCACATCATCACTCTCTCCATGACCGAAGGGAAATTCCCATGCTCGATCATCTCGCCACCGCAGCCAGTGATGAAGGTCAAGATGGCACATCATCACTCTCCTCCATGACCAAGGGAAATTCCATGCTCGATCATCTCGCCACTGCCGCCAGAGATGAAGGCCAAGATGGCACATCATCACTCTCGCCCAAAGATGGAAGCATCATCCTTGCTCGCCACCTTGTCGCCGCCTCCAAAGCTTGGTCCTTGAAAGTCTCCGTAGTCGCATTGCCACCGACCGCCTTGAAAAAGAGTCAAAGTAGACTCGCACCATCAATGCCACAAAGAGGGATGGCGTGAAGTCGAACTTGGGAGCATCGCCTTGGAGCTTGTTGGGCTTGGACATCTTGGTGGTACTAGCCTCATGCTTGTCGAGAGCTTGGTCGCCAAGTTTGCTTGGGGTGGAGAAGCTTTGGCCTTCATGAGTTCTTGTTCCGCCTTTGAGAGCACCAATGTAGTAGTCGGCGATGGACTTGTAGTTCTTGAG